>CAUYRT010059495.1:0-87429 GCA_963574885.1 Lepilemur ruficaudatus | reverse complement strand
CTGCCCGGGGGTCACTCACAGCTGATGGAAAAGCTCTGTCCGGAGGCAGTCTGGCGAGATTTTCAATCCAATTTCTCTCGAGTGAAAGGCTAACAGGATAAGATCGCTCCCTGTTAACAACCTGGATTGTGAGTGAAGTCTCGGGGCTGGGGCGAGAGATGAGGTCACCAAATCAAGAGCTTACCTCGCAAAGCAATCCAGTCCAAGCCCCAGGTCTCTGGGCCTCCCTCCAGAGCCTGTTAATCTGGTGTTGAACATGCCCGTCCCTGGCCACTATCTGTCTGGACATGCAGGTCCTCCAGCCCAGGGTCCTACCCCAGTGTTTGCAGCCAGAGCAGCTGGACCCCAGAAGCCCTGTCCGTCAGCATCCTGCAAACCTCTCAGCGTGGGGAGAACGAACCCACCTGAGAGCCAAGGCCTCACAGGCGACCCCTTTAGACACCTTGCAAATCAGACCATTTTCTCGTGCGGTTCCTCTGCTGCTACAAATCGGGCATGAACCGCAGTGACTGTAAATATATTACGCATCTTGTCCCATCCAGGAGTGACAGCCAGTCTCCTCCTAAATAGCCCTGGCTCCCAAAAACCTCAGTGAGCAAATATCGGGGGGAGCCGGTGCCCATCAGTGTCCCAAGCCCCACACTATGCGTGGGGGTCTCATGGGGGTCCCCCAACCCTGATCCTGTGCAGCAGCAACAGGAGGCTGGACAACAGGCCCCACACGTGCAGGTGTCCGGGTGCAGCAAAATCCACGTTAAAGGTCTCTCTTTAATGTAACAGAAAACTCTTGAACTCCTCCTAACCTGGTTCGCCTTCCTGAGCTGGTTTCAACTTGACCCAAGAGAAGAATTCCACAGTGATGGATGATTAATTCAACAAGCAAGTTCAAACTGGTCAGCGATTTTGAATGTGGACGACGCTCCCGGACATTTACTTTTGTCAATGGCTTATGGGGGTGTAACCGATACACAAAAACCCGCACGTATTCAGCGTATATGATTTGCTGTGTCTGGACGTGGACACACATGCGTGAAGCCATCACTGCAACAAAGGCAGCAGATGTGTCCGTGAGGGCAGGACTCTGCTCATATGAAGTTCAAAGACAGACACAACTGACCTCAGTCAGCAGAGAGCAGCGGAGTGAGGGCTGAGGGTCGAGGGGGGTCTGACTGGGTGGGTGGCAGGAAGCCTTCTAGCAGCTGAAAATGTCTTGTATCTTGATCCGGGTGGTGGGAACCAGGGGTTACACATATGTAAACATTCATCATGCTGCATCCGTAAGATTTGTGTACTTTATGGTAAGTCATAACTTGATTTAAAACATTGCCAGCCATTCATTGAGTACATACTGCATGCCAGAGCTTAGACACCGGCTGTTTGAACAACATCCTCATGGCAGACGCCAGATCAGAGCCATGCCTTTCACGACGCCAGGTGAGCCTGCAAGGTGCCACCTAGGAGGAGAGAGACACTTATCATCCCGCTCCTCTCATTTCATAACTGGCTACCTAGCCTGGGCTCTGCCACAGATAATAAAGAAAGCAAACCTCACTTTCCCCATCCCCAGCATTAGCTTGGGAATATTGAGAGAGAGAAAGCAAAAACAGAAGAGAACACCAGGTTTCCGGAGTACAGTCCTCAGAAACAACTCACCTTCACCAAAGCCCTGAGAATAAGAACAGCCCTATCAGAGCAAGGTCAGTGCAACCCAAGGAATGCAGAAAACATATCTCTCTGCCTTCCCTGTGCTGTTGCTGCTATGTTTCCTGGGCTTCAAGAGACACCATCGTGTCCAAGGCGCTTGTAAGGTAGGGAACAAGACCCACGCCTGGAGAACAGAGTCCCAGGCAGACAAAATCCAGCTTCTGGGGTTTGTGACTCAGGCTTTGACCGCTGAGCGTCCCGGGGCTGGGGGCAGAGGTGACGGAAGCAGGAAGCTCCCCAAAGGACCTGGGGCTTACGGGAGGAGGAGCAAGCGCTCCCGGCCGGCCGAGCGTGCAGGGCAGCATTAGGCTCGCATCTTGAGAGTGAGCAGAGGTCCAGGCGGGGAAGGGAGAGGATGGCAGGTGCCCTCCTCAAAGTCGCAAGTGGAGCCTGTGCCCAGCACGACGTGTGACACATTGTGGCCTCAGAATGTATCTGTTGGACCTGTGTGTGCGTTCACAAACCAACGAATGGGTACACGGATGGAAGGACGGACGAGGGAGATCTCAACCCCCCAGAGCCCACAGCTGGGCCCACGGGCTAACTAACTCAGCAATCACCTCCTCCACTCCACCTGGAATAGATACCACCAAAAGTATCTAGTTAAAGGTGGGCTGGCTGAGCCATGGTGAGGGTGAGGGGGAGGAGGAGGAGGAAGGTGGGAAGCAGAAGAGGTGGCCTCTGCTCTGGCAGCTGCACTCGCAGTGGCTCAGTGGGAAGATGGAGGCACGCTGACAGGAGGACCTCCAGATCTCATAAGCCAGGTGCTCCCGTGAGCCATGCCCTCCCCAGAGCAGCGCTGACCTTGCACCCCACTGCACCCCCCACCATGCCTGGATCGCCCTGGCAGGGATACACCTCCCTGCCTCCCTGGCAATGTGGCAGTGGCAGCTCCCAGAAGCGGCCACCAGGTGGCGTGAGCCCCTCACCGTCCCTTCCGATCTCCGGCAGCGGCAACTTGAAGCTGCAGCTGGGGACTTCCAGCGTGGGAAGGTCCTGTCCCCGCGGACACTGAAGCCAGCCCAGGGGACCCCAGAGCAGCCTGAAGAGGCAAGAACTGTGGCCCCAGCCTGTCCACAAAGTGGACCCACGCTGTCCCTCGCAGGTCAGGGCAGGGCAGGGCAGTGGGGAAGAGCTCAGACCCGGCTCTACCCGACCTCAGGGTCAAGCCGGCTTCCTGAAGGCATCTCGAGCCCTTTCTCAGGGGAAAGAAGCGTTGCTGGTTACAGGAGCCCCACAACAACCTGCTGTCAACACTGAACTGCCCTGCCACAAATAATTGGGGAAGAGAAAAAAAAAGCTCAGTGTTTAAAAAGCATTGACGATCCCAGTGCTAACCCTAGTGGTCCCCGCCCTGGGGCAGAACCCCAATAGCACTCATAACTTGGGGTTCTTTTTCCTAAGGGGACCCCCAGAGTGATCTAGGCTCCGCCCCTCCCTGGAGCACAGAAAGTGCCCGATCCACAGCGGCGGGCGGACGAGGTGGGATGTGCTCCATTACACAGATGACACAACTGAGGCTCCAGGACCCATGAGAAGGGGACTAAGCAGGGACTTCCATCCCACCTCTAGGGCCACAGCCGGCTGCCCTGTCAAAACACCGCTCCAGTGGACCGACGTCCCTCCCTGCTCATCTCTGTGGAGACAGATAAAATAAAGGCGGTTGTGCAGGTGAACAGACCTGTCTTCAGGGCAAGCAGACTGGAGCCTGAGCACCACCCACTCCTTGAAGCCCTGGGATCTATCAAGCACACAGAAGCAAAGGCAGCAGCCCTCTTTTTATTAATACCTGCCCAGGACCTCAGGCCCGGCGTTCTCCAGCCCCCATCCCGGCAGAGACCTGGACACAGAGGTCCGACCTCACCTGTCTCTCACCCCTCCTCTCTTCCAAGCACCCTGCATGGCCTCACCGTGTTCTTCCGCCTCTGCAGTGTCACGTGACTCCCCGGGCGTGTGCCATCCCTTTGTCTAAATGGTAAGCATGCCACTGGCGGGAGCGTGTGCTTTTGTTTTTGTTTTAAATTTAATTTGTGCATCTCCACTCCCCGTAGTGTCTAGTGCCTGAATCTGCATTCAGTAAGCACTCAATAAGCACGTCCCGTTGCTGTTGGTACAGGATGTGTACGAGGCTAGGGGTGGAGTGTTGGCAACTGGAAAATGGAAAGCGTTTCAGAATTATGGAGCAAATGAACAGGGAGATGCAAGTCCGTAATAAATACATCTCCGAAGAGCCTTAAAAGAAACCAATGAAGCACCACATCAAAGTCCCAGGGAGTGATAAATCAGCAGCCTGATAGACAAAAGTACATCCGAAATCATTTAAAGTGCACCAGAAATCATTTATGTCTGAGTAATTAGAACACATCAGAACGACTCTGAGCCATTGAACTGAAATTGAGCAACATAATGTTTATGAAATCCCCGTGGACTCGGGGAGAAAACCGGAAAGAGGAGAGTTGCACTGAAAACTCTCCCCACCTGCCCAGAGCCCTCCTGCACAGTCCCCCGGGGGGATCTGGGCGGGAGATGGAGTTTCTTTTTAATCTATGCCCAAATTTGCTTTTTTCTTCTGGTTTAAAAATGTCTGCAGTGCCAGTTGTTGAGGAAAAGTCGCCAGCCTCAGGCTGTATGTGACAGAACAGGACCCCCCACCCTCCCGCCTCCAAAAAGGGGAGCCCAAGACAGAAATGAGACTGGGTGAGCGTTTTTTGTATAAGAAGTGGCCACGCATGGTGAGGAAAGGGCTGGGCTTGCTTCTCAGTGCTCCTACAGGACTTGACACTCCCTCCACAGCCCCATGGAGGGGAAAACTGGGGGGGAACTGACCTAGGTCAGCGAGCTGGGACCCTGGAGGCAGCAGGATGAACGTCCAAGGCAATTCTGCAGGAGGAGAACGGGAGATGAAGGAGGGAGGTCGGAAGGAGCGACTTCTGTGCCGCTCTGGGGAATCCACGCATCTCATGCTCGCTGGGAAAAGCAACCCATCTGCCTTGACTGGGGAGTAAAATTAGGACACGACAGGAACTTGAACTTGGAGACATGAAAAGCGGCACCCAGGTGCATCAAATGCTCCTCTGATCTCCCCACTCGATGATGGAACACGGCCCCATAGACACGACGCCAATAGGGCCCCAGCACTGGACCACCTCCTCCCAACAAGATGACAGTCTGAGCCAGTCCGTGAATTGGACCTGACGTTCCCGCGTCTCTATCAGCTCCCAGACACTGAGAAATGAGAATCCCCAGTTGCAGTGTGACTCCCTCACCCTGCTCCCAGTTTTAGAGGACTTATAACCTCAGCTTCTGGAAGCCACGACCTGGACCGTGACGTGGTCTGTGCCTGCGAACCTGTTCTTCCCGCCCCACATCGTGTGATGCAAGCAGGTCACATGCCTCACTAGGCATCACCTTGATCATCTGTTAAATGGGCACAATAAGAACCACGTGAGATGCTGTGACAATGGCCTGAGGTTACGTGAGTGAACGCTGCCGTGGCACGCAGCGGGGACGCAGCACGTGCCGGCTGTTACCCAAGTCTTCCATTCCTTCTGCAAATGGTGAGTATGTGTCTGGAATGTCCAGGCACAGGAGCTGGGGACACAGGGTGAGCAGAACAGACAAAAGCCCTGCCGTCCTCACGGTGGGGAGGAACAGGCCAGCAAGTGAGTAATGCACGGCGTGTCCGAGGACACTCAGTGCTGCTGAGGAACAGAGGGGAAGGGTGCTGAGCGGGGCTCAGAGGCTTAAATGGAGCCATCAGCAAGCTCTGCAGAGAAGTGACGTTTGAATAAAGACCCAAGGAAAGTGAGGAAGCAACTTATCAAGCTGATGTCTGTGTTGTTCCCCCATCTCCCCAGCTCCTAGAAGTGTGCTTGGCATGAAGTAGGGGACCAAAAAAAAGTTATGACATTAACAAGCCTCAGGGAAAAGCATTCCTGGTCAAGGGAACAGCATGTGCAAAGGCCATGAGGCATGAGGACCACGGAAAACAACTGAATCAAAATGTACCAGAACATCGGGGGCAACTTTGTACAAAAGGGTTTGGATTCAGGTCATGGGGTCCCGCCTGGTCTGGCCAAGCTCGGGCCTGCAGTAGCCCTGGGTCAACTTTGGCCATACGGGGCGGACTTCTCTAAATGCCCGACACCTGCTGATGTTGCAGGATCGCCCTGCCTTCGTCTCCACGGACGGGAAACACCGTCTCTGTGGACAAAAGCCTGGACACAGACCTCTCCTCTGCCCCCAGCAGATGACTGCTTTCCGCAGTGGAGACAGCAGACACCCACATTCCACTCCCATCCCAGACAGGCCACAGTGGCTCGATGTGCTTTGCTGGTGACGGGACAGACTGATGGCAGCCTGGAAACCCACATTTAAAAGACATCCCTCCTTCCTGTAAAACGCAATAGCATCTCCCGATCCCGGTAACGAACATCTCACTCAAATCCGAGCCACGGGCCATAAGCCCACCAGGACGCACACAGCAGAGCCCTGTCCCCACCCCTAGTCATCTTCTTTCTTAGCAAAATCATTACTGGGAATATTGAACTCCCTCACAGAGATGTATTTGCTCCCCTCATCTTCCCTCCGTCTTTCTTGATTAAAAGCTATGTGTGATATTTGTAGTTATCAAACATCAATATTTGGCATGGATTTGTGAGATGGATGTTGGGGGGAGGAGGGAGTCTGACCACTTCTGTAAAGGGTAAAACCTTGAGCAAACAGACCGCATTTCTTATTAGGGGCATGGAACAGCAGAGACTCATTTCAGAAGGGACCGGCCGGACTGCACCCCGCGGGCCGCGCGCAGTCGATGGCCAGGGCTCGGAATTAGAGTCTCCATTTCCTCGGGGAAGCAGCCACCTGCAGAGGACAGGGGCGGGGCGTCCAGCAGCCCACCTGACAACTGGGAGAGGTGGCAGAGCTCGCAGCCCTCTTCCCTGAAGAGCTCAGGCGAGTCCCGCACTCAGGCTGGGCAGAGCTGGAATAATAATGACAGTCCCCCAGTCCCCTCTCCTAAGGCTTTACCTACATTAACTCATTTAATCCTCACAACCACCTGATCCATCAACTCCACATATTTGAGAAAAGTAGGGCACAGAGAGGTCAAGCCACTGGCTCAGGCCTCCACAGCGAGTGAGTGGCGAGGCTCGGGGCCGGGTTCCCGACTGTGCACTGGCCTGGCCCACTGTGCTGTCCCCACGTCATGCGGCCACGCCCGCAGCAGAGCCCAGCTGCCCAGAATCACAGAACTCTGTGGGCGCCCGAGGGCTTTACGGCCATCCTCAAGGATTCAGGAGACTCGCTAAGCAGATTTCCCCTCCCATCTGGCGGAAGGCAGCAGAGAGACAGGGCAGGCGCGCTCCCAGGCGGCAGGCCCCTGCACCCGCGGTGCCTGGGCTGAGAGCGCCACTCAGCACCTCGTCATGGGAGCCCAGCTTCCTTTCACGGGGATCACATGGCCCGAGTCCCGAGTCGCAGGGAGAGAGTCTAAGCCTCCGTGTCTCGCTGCCTCGAGCACCAGCTCCGTCCCCCGCGCCTAATGCCGTTATCTCGCCCGCACACTTGGGTTTCTGCCCAGCAGAGGCTGCGGAAAGGCACATCAGCGGCGAGAAGCGGGGTATGCCTGGGAGCCCGGGGTCGAGCCGGTGATCCCTCTGCTCCCGAGGCCACTCCAGCGAGGAGACAGAGAAAGAAATGCCTGACAGGGACCATGGCTTCCTCCAGCCGCTCAGCCTCCTGAGCCAGCGCCCTGAGAGCTCTTTCTAAAATGCAAATCGCATCGACACAATCGCCAGCTTGAAACCCCACGGGGGCCCCACGGCAATCACAGCAAAACTCAACTCCGCGCCCACCACGGAGCTCCAGGATGCGCCCCATTCTCCTGGCCATCCCCAAGGTCCCCCCTCCCTGACAAAGAGACCGAAGTCCATGCCCATGTGTCCAGCAGCTCCACTCCTTCTCCCGCAGTCCCCGTCCCCTGGAATCCATGTGACGACTCCCCTCGTCCTTCAAGACCCTAAGTGTCCCCTCTTCCATGAAGCCTTCCCTGACTACCTCTTTGATCCATTCTCAAATTTCATATTTTGACTCCACAAAGAAGCAATCAGACTGTGCCTTGGTCACGGGTCATTTTGATTCATCGTGTGTCCTCCTCACAGACTGCAAGCCCCGTGAGGGCAGGGTTTGAGCCTTGTTCCTCTGCGTCTCTTCCAGCTCTTAGCAGTGACTGCAGTGGGGTTTGTTTAAGGGGAAGGAGGGGGACACGAGAAGGGGAGGTGGAAGGAGAAGAGGAAGGGAAGAGGAAGGGAGGAGGAAGGGAGGAGGAAGGGAGGAAGAAGGGAGGGAGGAAGGAGGAAGGAAGGAGGGAGGAAGGAAAGAGGGAGGAGGGAGGAAGAAGGGAGGAGAAGGAAGAAGAGGGAGGAGGGGGAGAAGGAAGGGATGGCGGAGGGAGGCAGGCAGGAGGGAGGCAGGAAGGAGGGTGGAGGAAGGAAAGAGGGAGGAAGGAAGGAGAGAGGAGACAGGGGGAGAGAGAGGAGGAGGAGGGTGGAGGAGGAAGGCCTTTCATGGACGGAGACCGACACACCGGAGGGATTCAGGAAGGATCCCTGGACGAGGCTGTTCCAGCAGATCGTGGCGGGTGGTAGGAAGTTGGACAGTCCGATTGAGGGGTGACCTAAGCCCAGGCCAGCAGTCAGGGATCGTGGTGTGCGGAGACAGCAGGACGGGGCTGGAGGAGCAGGAGATGAGGCAGGAGGGCTCCCAGATGGGTCCGGGGGCCCAGCTTGGGTGGAGGAAGGAGAGCCCCACCCTCCCTCTAAGTCCAGTCCGAAGTGTGCTGGACAGGGGGTGTCGTGCTCAAGTGAGGCCGACCAGTCGGACAGTGGCCACCCAGACACAGACGCGCCAAGGAAGAACGGACAAGCTTCGCAAACTGCAGACTGGGAGAGAGAGAGAGACTCGGAGGACGCCGGGGGACGGGGCAGGCGGCAACGGCTCTGAGTGCGCAGGAGGGCAGCGACGGGCGGGGTGGGGCAGCCAAGGGCCACGGGGAGACAGAGTCGGACGGCAACTTGCTGCCACGCCCCTCCCGCGCCCAGGGCAGGCGCTGCTCATCAGTGGCACCTCGAGCTCCTGCCAGCACGCATGTGGCTTCGGCATCCGTGACCAGGACCGGGCCTGACCACCAGCCCTACCCCACTGGCATCTGTGGACGAGGCGCTACCTACGGCCCGTACCCAGTTACAGGCATCGTAACCCGGACCCAGGATCTGAGGGCTGGAGGAGCCTGGGAGACCTTCCTGCTACAGACACGGAAGCTGAAGTCCTTGGTCCGTTGGTGGCAGAGCCGGGGACGAGATCCAGTCCGACGTGCCAGATCTCTTCCATCTACACTTCGCTGCCTCTTAGAGTGTAAAACGGGAAACGGGCCCGTCGGAGCGTTCACGGCAATTATGCACCAGGGCAGAAACCACAGACTAACCGGCCTCGGGAAGAAACCAGCGTCGAGCCTTTAGTCAATCCTCAGCGGAAACCAAGGCTGGCGCATGGGCATGCGCGGCAGGGAACACGGCTTCACACCCCTCCCTCCAAACAGTACAGATCACTTCTGCTACACTCCAGAAGGTGGCGGCATCCCATTAAATATTCATCTGCAGAGGCTGCAGCAGGGCCGGTCCCAGGGAGGTGACTCCGGCAGGAAGTGAGGATGACTAGGAAGTCAGGGGGTCAGGGGGGCTGGAGGGTCTGGTTGCTGGGGGCCCGTGAGTCCCTTTCTGGAGGAGGAAGGGACAGAAAGCGCAGCATCTGGCCCCCAGAAAAGGAGACAGCCAGACACATGTCACGGCCGTACGTGAGGACAGACCCGAGGGGGGCCCCATGTTCATGCCGCGTGTAACCCCCTCCACTAGCATGTGCAGGACATGTGACTTAACCTCTCACCAGTGCAAAAGATGAAGACAGCACCCCCGTGACCACGCCGGGACGTACACGCAAGGCTCCGTCTTGCCAGCACGTGCTGGAGAGAGACTCCCCGAGAAAGCAAGCCGCTACGGCGTGAACTGCCTCCCGGAGCTGCTGGCCTCCGTCCTACACCCAAAGGAACTGAGTTCTTCCAACAACCAGTGAGCTCGGAAGGGGACCCTGCACTCCAGATTATACCCCAACCCCTGCCATCCCCTTGACCGTAACCGTGTGAGATCGAAGCAGGGAACTCGTCTCAGCCACGCCCAGACCCGTGACCCACGGAAACGGAGACAGCAGACAGGTGGTGTTGGAGTCCGCTAAGTTTCTTGTAACTTCTCATGCAGCCAAAGAAGATGAGTTCAGTGTGTTTCTCCTACAGAAAAGTACAGGGGGTCTGGAATAGGGCTCTGGAACAAGACAGACAAAGTGGAAAACTGGGCTCTGCCCCTTAACCACACTGCGTTCGTCCTATAATCAGGAAAGAGAGAAACAGGGAGAGCAGTCACGTTCTTCGTGCCGGGCGGTGTCACCTCCACCGGCCCAGAGGGAGTGAGCATCTGCAGGTTTCTCCCAGTCTCATTCCCCAAGTACCCTTCATCACGTGACCACAGACGGTTCCCGTGTTCAAAGGCAGGTGTATTTCATCCACCCAGCATGTCACCTCTACACAACCCCCCGTCTGGCATCTAAGCAGATGTCCGAGTCCATTCTGATAGTGAGCAAAGTGCAGCTGTCTGAGATGCATCAACTGGTCTCAAGCCCGCACCTTCCAGTGCGATCTTCAACAGGTGACTGTGACCAGGTGTGATTTCTGCCTTACCCGCTAACTCTAGAACCAACTTCACAGCTGAGACACGAGTTCCCAGAAATGCTCCCCACATCACCACGCAGGGCCAGGTGCCTTCCCCTCAGCCCACCGCAGCGGGGAGTCAGCCCCATCTGACTTGGACTTCCAGACGCATCCCCTGGTAGCTATGAGACTCCGAGCAAGTCCTTCTGCTCTAAGCCTCAGTTTCCCCACCTGTGAGCAAGAGGGTGGGGACATGCCCTCCCCGGACTGCTCTGGACAGCTCACGGGAGGATGCGTGTGAACCGCTGAGCGCAACACCAGGGACGCCCTGAGTTCCCAGTGCTGCCAGCTGTCACTATTATTCCTTCCTGATCCTGAATGCTGGCAAAATGCACCCGCTGCATCCAGGAAATGCACTTTCTGGAAGGCGGTACCGAAATGGAAACTGCAGGTGAGAACCAGCAGAGCCGGCCGGTACCGCAGGGCCGTGAGCAGGAAGGGCAGTCGGACGCCAGGCTGGAGGTGCTCGGCTTCCTGGGGCAGCCACAGACCCAAAGTGTGTCCAGAGGCCACGCTTCCGTCTTGCCAGCCTCACTTTCCCTCCTCGAAAGCGATGTCAGCATTTCCACGGCAACCGAGAACCAAACTTTAATATGCCATCAGCTG
This sequence comes from Lepilemur ruficaudatus, assembly GCA_963574885.1. Classification (NCBI taxonomy): domain Eukaryota; kingdom Metazoa; phylum Chordata; class Mammalia; order Primates; family Lepilemuridae; genus Lepilemur; species Lepilemur ruficaudatus. The sequence goes on along the minus strand of CAUYRT010059495.1, from coordinate 76,304 downwards.
CCCTGGAAAACCTTCTTACCAGTTCAAAACCCACTGCTTAATTTTATAAATAGTCATCATCAATATCATTATTATTACTACCACTATCAAGAGAAGTAACTGCTCACTGTAAAAAAAAATAAGTAAAACCAGACGAGTCCAAAGAAAAATGTGAAAACCACAATTGAGTTGAGCTTCCCGTCTGCCTTTCTGCCGTCTCTCTCTGCATCCAGAGAAAGGGGGAGCTATGAATACAGTTGCACGTAATTGGAGTCATATAACATGGCTGTATTTCTCACTCAACGGTACGTCATGAGCATTTTTCCGAGTCAATAAACATAAATCCTCACCGCAAAATCCTAGCAGCAGCCTGGAATTGGACTTTATGGATACACAAAATTTACTTAAACAATCCCATGTTGATGGACACTGAGGGTCCGTCTTTTTAAAATCGTGTTTGCTGTTATTACACACTCGCCCCTCAACAGATACACAAACACATCTTCCCACACATGTATCATCATCTCCAAGGTGCAAATTCCCAGACAGGTGATTAACACATCAAAGACTGAACACATTTTACACGTGGAAACATGGAAGGCAACCCGCCCTCCAGACGTGGTCAAGCCAACCCATGCTGCCACCCACAGAGGCCGTGACAATGACGGCTTCCACCACGATGCATCCCGAAGCAAGGAGGCTGACCCATGAGAATCCTGCCAGAACCCCGACCGGTGGCCCCGTGACATTCAGCGCCTGGGAAGGGGGACTGGGGTGTGTCCGGGCTATGGGATCTTCACAGCGTGAATCTCAGCAAACCCAGAAAACTCTGCAGCCTCTGGAGGGAAAACCCGCATAATAGCATCTCTGCTTCCAGAAGAGACCTCAGCCACGATGAGGTGGGGCCAGGGATACCTACCCCAGCCCGACACAGCTGACAACCCAGGGACACTCTTCTAAGCGCTGGGAAAACGGAGACATCTCAGCTACCTTTGATCCTGCTGTAGGCAATCAGTATCTTCAACTACTTGCCCTTTAAAAGCTTCAGTACCCCCGACTGCAGCGCTCTTTCGCAAGTCACTGCTTCATGCTTCAATTCCCCATCTGCAGAATGGGTTTAGTATCTTTATATTTTCTTTTCACAGACTTGGTGTGAGGTTACAGGAATCCTGTGTGAAGCTACACGTCACGATTATTTAAGGATTACGAAGCGTGTGGGAGCCAACCTCCAACACGGCTCTCCACGGCCCCTCCCCTGGGTATCCAGGCCCTGACGGCACCTCCCACGGTGTCATGAGGATTGGGTTGTGTGGCCGACAGACACAGCAGAGGCGATGGCATGTGACTTCGAGGCTAGGTCATAAAAGGCATGTGGCTTCTGCATTGCTCTCTCTCTGCCTCTCTCTCAGGTTTGTCACCCTGGGGGATGCCATCTGTCATGTGCCGAGGACATTCGAGCAGCTCTGCACACGGGTCCACCCGGCTCAGCCCTCCTGACAATAGCTGTTGAGTGATCCACCTCGGAAGTGGACCCCCGCCCCAGTCGAGCCTGCGGAAGCCTGCAGCCCCAGCTCAGGAGAGGACGGCACCCCCGCGCAAGCCACCCCCACGTTCCTGACCCACAGAAACTGTGAGATAATAAATACTCGTTGTAGGTCACAAAGTTCCAGGGTAATTGCCACGCACAAGAGACAGCAGGTACCACACGTCCCTGCACTCCATGAATCACTTTCCCGTCTACAAAGGGAGAGGCTATTTCTCAGGCTTGCTGTGAAGCCGCAAGACTCCGGGTGTCCACGGACAGGCTGGGCTGCGTGGCCTTGGCAGGGTCCCTCACTTGCGGGCTGGTTTCCTCACCCACGACACGAGGACAGAAAGGCACTTACAGGGTCACCGAGAGGATGCTGTGAGAACAGAGACGGGCCACCCGTCAACTGGGAAGTGGGCCGAGCAAGCCAGGTGCGTGGCTGTCACTTCCCACTGTCCCCTTCCTCTTCTCCCTCCTCTACTCAGCATCACAGGTAGACACGTCTTTCAGGTGATCCACCGGTGAATTTTACTACAAAAACCCAGCCTCGGAAGTCATTTGGGGGGAACAGACAGGGTCCAAGCGGTGGGTCCTTAGAGACTCCAGTTGGCACCAAGTGTCTGCATAGACTGGGCGGCAAATTGAGGGGCGTGTGCCAAGCCTGGAGCACACGCACAGGGCCCAGGGCCAGGCCAACACCTACTGGTAAATTAACCCACTCCCAGCCACCCACTTATCCTATCACGACTCTCTCCATAGCTACATTGTTATTTCCATCCCATTATTTCCATACCAATTTTTTTCTTTGCATCAACTCACGTTGTTTATCTTACTCAAACATCTTCAAAGGGAATTTCAGACCCCACTACACATGGAAAGCCAGCCCCGACTGCTATAAAGAGATCATCATAAAACTAAATCATGACTGATACAAAACGACAGTCTGTGTGCCATGGAGATCACCTCTGGGTCACCCACGGCACGGAAACAGATCACACGGCACGATGACTGCATCGCCGAGAGGCATCCGGGCAGGGGGCTTCCTGGCCACTGTATCTGGACGGATGGCGGAGGAGAGACGCACAGGACTCCACCAGCGTCATCCACGGTCACGTGCCCCAATGACGCCAGGTCCAGTGCTGTGACGCACGCCCCCACAGCGCCCAGTCAACACCCCGCTCTTCACCACGAGGACAACCCAATGCCATTGAACATCCTTCCCATCTTCCCTGCAACCCGGGGCCCTCACGCCGGGAGGTTAAGGGGCCCAGCCCACGGCCCCTCCACCAAGCACCACATCCCAGAGCCCTGCCCCAGCGGACCGGGTCCTTCCCTGAGGGCAGCACTCAGCTTTCACACAGGAGCCAGAGGCTGAGAATACGCCCCGGCGTTTCCTAACAGAAACCGTGCAGGTGCTCGCGAAAATGTATCCCGCAAACCCAGTTGCTCCTTCGGCGAGATCACCTCCAGGCAGAAACCATGCTTGTGACGGATGACTCGGACCAAGGGGGCTGGAAAGGATGCGGAAGGAGTTTCAAAACCTAATCTGTTCAGCAAAATGCTTCCACTTACTGCGTCTTGGGGACTGCTCCTGGCACCGGGGAAGAGGGCCGAGCCTTCAGATGCGTAGTCCTGGCAAAAACAAACAAACAAAAACAGGTTGGGGAATCCAGGTTGCGGAATAAATTCTAATGTGGGGTAACCCAGTTTAGCAAGATCCCAGAATGTCTCCCCATGTTTAGCCGCGGTCCCCCCAACCACATTCTCTCTGCTCAGCCCCTGCAGGAGTCGGGACCTGCACGGCCCAGGACGGTGGCCACTGGCCCCGCGTGGCAACGGAGCCATGTGTCCAGGCTGCGCCGAAATGTGCTACAAGTATTAGCACAGAGTACACACTGGGTTCTGCACACACTGGGAAGGGAAAGAATATAAAACAGCTCATTCATATTAATATCTCATTAATATTTTCATATCGATTACATGTAAGAATAACAATATTTAATAATATATAAAAATAAAATGTATTACTGTTTAAAAATGTAAATATATTAAGACTAACTCAAATAAAATTCATCATTACAATTAATTTCGTCTGTTTCTTTTAAATTTTTAACGTGGCTACCAGCAAATTTTAAATCGCGTCTCTGACTCTCCTGGCGCTTCCACGAGGCAGTGCTGGTCCCCCTCCCAGCCAGGAGACACTCATGTCCCTAACTTTCCACCCCAGCGACAGCTCGAGTTGCGGGAGCCCCCCGTGTGCTCAGCGTTCTTGGTGCATTTCCGTCCTCAGTCCCCACAAGGAGATCAGGAAGCAGGTCTCATGCCGGCCGGTGTTGCAGGGGGAGGAACAGCAGGAGCCGAAGGGCTCGGGCAGGGTAACTCGGCGGAGCCACGGCCTGGACCGAGCCCTCCCGCTGCAGACAAGGGATGCAAACCTCGACCTAGCATCTTTCCCCGGTGCCCGTGTCCCTGTCCCCTCAAGGCACGATACACAGGGGCAAGTGAAAGTTGGTCACCACCAACTCTGGGCAAATGCCAAGTGCCAGCAGTGCCGAAGCTCCAAATTTCCATCAACCAGGAGTCAGTGGGGGCTCTGGCCCAGAGTCAGCCCTTCAGCCTTCTGGGCAGAGAGAGCGTCATGTGTTCATGTACGGGGTGGCGGAGGGAGACAGACAGACAGAGAGATCGAAGGAGAGAAGCAGAGAAGGGGAGACACTCCCCACTCCTTCCTGGGCCGGCCGTGAGAGTCACCCACCCAGAGTCACCCGAGGTTTCTGTTCCTGCAAACAGCTCTGAACCCCTGCGGAGAAGACGCTCATTTCTTGTTGTTTCCCTCTTTACCATTTTCTAGTAGACGTTGGTCGCGGAAAAATCTAGTGACCAGAAAATCAAACTTGTGTCTGTAGCTCTCCTTCCTCTACACGGGACAGTCCTCATGCCACACACACACACCCAGTTTACCGAAATGAATGAACAAACTTAAGCACAAATCACACCCCTTCAGGGACGTCTCCCAGAGGAGAGAGAAGGGGAAGATGTCCATGCGGTGACTTTGCTGCCAGATACGTTAATTCTCCTTTGAGAGAGTGGCCTTTGGCCCGGTGATGTCAGCTGCTTATGGCTTCCTTCTCAGCCCAAATGTAACACGTGAGCCAGCAAAGTGCGTGTGAAGCCCAGCAGCAGACGTCAACCAGGTGACAAGACTCGGGTGCTGCAGATACCCCGGGGCCCCTGTCCACCGCGTGGTCCTTCTTTGGAAGGGACCTCCCTCCATGACTGTGACGGATGACCCAACACCCGCACACCGGCCCCGACAGCAGCAATCTGAAACGGGAACTGAGACTCGTGGAAACAGCACTGGATTCTATGGGACTCCAGGTGTCCAGGGCACTTGCACTGGAAGCCAGTGTTGGCTCTGTGGCCTCCACCAGCCCTGGGAAGGTGAAATTAGGCTGAGTCGGAATGAAGAGTCTTCCAGAGGAAGGGTTAGGGTTAGGGTTAGGAATTGGGTTAGGGTTAGGGACTGGGTTAGGGTTAGGGTTGGAGCTAGGGTTAGGGTTAGGGTTAGGGATTGGGAGAAAAGGGTACAGAGGTGCCAGGAAACCAGCATCTCCAAGCCTGCTGGAGAGAGAGCATGTAGGACTCACTCTCAAGTATGACCCCACCTGGGGACCTTGTTACCAGCAGAAACTCCAATCTGGCTGCCCCCTGCAGAGCTCCCTCCATCTCTCTGCCCCTTCCTCACTTCCCAGCCCCCTTCCATCACTCAGGGCTCCTTCCCCTAGCCCTGAACCAGGCCCAGTGACCCGACGTCCTACTTGGCTGCCTGTCCCTCCTTGCCCCTCACCCAGTCGGTATGAGGACAGGACACCTTTGTCTGGGAGACAGATGACTGCACTGGCTCAGGCTGCTCGCTTCGAAATTCCTCTCTGCCCTTCCCGCCACCTTCAGACCTCTTCACACCCCGTGATAGTGCCTGCACCCACCTGGATGGGCCCCCACCCACTCAACGCAGTCCCCGTGTCATCCTGAATGAAGCACCGGTTCTGTTCAAACCCACAAACCTTACGTTGAAAACAGCGACACACACACGTGCACATTCCGAGTCGGATGGAGCAGAGGGCGGGAAGCAGGTCCATGCCAAGACACGCGGCCCTCAGAGACGGGAAGCGGCGGCTGCCTGAGACTGTTCTAGTTTCCAGGAAGCCTCGTTCTTTCCCCCGAGTCCTCACTATAAACCTCCGTATCTTTTCACTTGAGCTGATCCATCCTAACGTAACTTCTCGAGGAGGAGAGAGAGGATTTGGTTGTCGACCCTCCTTAGATCCCAAACCAGGGCCCCGAGCCCGGTGCCTCCCTGGCTGCTGCCCGACCCTCTTCTCCGAGTCCTTCCTCCTCATCCCCGGCCTTCCCTTAGTGGTCTAGTGTCCGCCCTGGGACTGCGGCCCTCTCATGCTTCAGTCTGCAGCTTTCAAAAGCTGGGACGTGAATCCCCCGCAGAGAGGACTGAGCCAGTTTAAACCATGGCCAAGAGACAGGCCGTCAGGCATCACCCTGGCAGGGCCTGGCATAGGCTAGTGTGTGCTCTCGGGCAACAGTGGGAGGAGGCATTGGAATATGAGATTCTCCGCGTAAGAATGACCTCTAAAGGGCCCATCCTTAGGTTAACAGAAGGCCAAGACCACGGCCCATTAAAGCTTCCTGAGCAATGGACAGAGGGGGCCAGGGCCCCAGGGTGCTGGACACGTGAGTTCCCAGCGATGAGCCACCTGCACAGACCAAGACAGAGCAGGGCTCCAAGCCCAGGCCCGGCCGACAGAAGCCTCCGCAGGACAGGCAGGCGTGGGGTCGGGGGAAGGTGGGCTCCCAGGGATGGAGCAGGAAGACCTTGCACGGACCAAGGCTGTAAAAGACAGATGGGGGCCAGCGGTTCTAAAGCTCCTAAAAGGTTCTGGCCATAAGGATGTGACATTCCTCCTTGGGAAGTGTGGGTGACAAGAGGACGAGGCCAGATCGCAGCCTGTGGATGTTCATGCACCAGGCACCTTCTGCCACACCACGGAAATATCACTCTTTAACTCGAAAAAAAACCAAAATAATGATATAACATATGGCCCAACTAGAGGACATCACACAGTCAAATCATGTAGCTTTGTATCTCAGAGTAGCAGAGAAGAACTTTTCAATTATGATTCCCAAACCAAAAAGCCTTGAAAAAACAGACCAAAGATTTTGCCTACCTAAAATTTTATGCATGAAAAACAACACCATAACCAAAGTAGAAGACAAAAGGCAACATGAAAAAATTATAACCAACGGAACAAAGTGCTCACTTCCTGTATATACAAAGAGCTTCCCCAAATCAATAAGAAAAACACCAAAGGAAGTCAACGGGAACAAAACAAGCAAAGGGGATCTACAGACCATTCACCAGGCAGATGGCCACACGTGTGCCTGTTAGGACATTAAGAAACCCGCATGAGCCTCATAATGAAGACTTCACTCATAATTTTAAAAAATGTAAATGAAGGCAATATATTGCTTTTTACTGAGCCTGACAAAGACGAACATTAAATGAAGTATGAAAACCATAAGGGTATAAAGAAACGTGTTCTTATACACAGTGGAATTATACAACGGGTCAGTGTTTTAACAGCAGATAATACTTAAAACTAGTGATTCCATGTTTTGGAATTTCTGCTTTTTAAATGTCAATATTCATTCAAGCAGTTTTTGTAATTACAAAATAGTGGGAACAACCTAAATTCCACAATTCAGACACCGAGTCAGTAGGCTGTGGTGAATCAGACACCCTCGGTTAAGACAGGAAGGCGGCCCCGTACGAAATGGGGGGAAACGGCAGGCGCCCTGGGCAGGCGCCCCACGCCACCCACGCCCACCGCTTCGGGAATAGATGCGTCCCCAGCATCGGCACCGAAATCTGCAGAAGACAGACAAGAGGCGGATACCCAGAAAAAGGCTGACTGTGGAGGAAGGAACTAGTTGGCTAGGTGGGAGAGAAACCAACTTTACTCTTCTGACTCGTGAGTTTTGTGCTCTAGGCGTGTATTATTAACTTAAAATGTCTATTCTACCTTACAATTTTTATGTGACTAAAAAAATAGTTTAAGGGGAAAACACATGACAACATTAGCAAGAATTCTTTGGCTGCGGCTTCATTCATTTCTTGACATTTTCTGAGAAAAGACAATTTAGTTGTTATACTGTGGGGCATGATTTAGGGTCACTCTGGAGGACGAGAGGCCTGACAGCGTGGTCTGAACGCTGAAACGCCGGCCCTGGGGGTGTACTCGTGGTCTTCATCGGGACCGTGCGTTGGTGGCACAGCAGCCGCACTCTCTGTCACGTTCCCAGAGCGGGCAGCCCCCACCGATCCCTGCGTTTTACTGCCAGGGTAGACGCGCTCTCAGAATCCACCCCAACACATCCTGCAAACGGCAAATGCACCCATCCGTGTGTGCTCATGTGATAGTTAAAATCAAACCCCTCGTCCCTGGGTAGGGGAACCTCGGGGCAAAGCCACCCAGAAACCCAGAAGCAGGGTCTCCAGTGACACGTTTCCTTGGTACCCGCATCCGGGCCGAGCCTGCCACCACCCTGGTCCTCGCCCACGCCCCACACCAAGGCTCCCCAAGGCCCATCCTAACATCACCTGGGCCCCACCCGACGGTTCCTGAGTCGCACCGCCCAGGACCCTGCTGAGGAAATGCCAGTCAACCTGCAGCGAGCAACTCAAGCTACCCCTGCTTCCCCCAACTCAGAAAACTCCGTGTAAATGTCAGATTAAGCTCTTCAGCCCTCCGCTTTTAAAAGGAGAGATAAAATTTAGCCCCCTATTCCCAGATGTTAAAATCTCTGCTGCTCCCCAGGGCACAGAAATCAATGCAAGTAAGCTCCGCTTTTTCTCCCCCTTGGAACACTACCACTTCCAGCAATTTATTTGACTGACTATGCCTTCTATTACCATGTAAATTGTTTCAGACTGCGGGAAAAAAAAGTATTAATCTCCTCTCAGTAAGTCATAAAATAAAGAAATCAATTTCAAGGTCAATTTAGCCCAAATAACACCTGCTGCCCTTTTCTGTAACAGGCAGACTCCTCTGGAACGCGAGGCTGTTGTCTGAGGCATCGAGACGCAGCTACGGAAAACCCGGTTTCCCATCAGTCAAGGCAGCGCCAGGGAAGACCCTGGCCTCCTGGTCCAGGAGCCCCATCTGGGAGTTTGGGATAAGCAAGGTTGACAGGACCCAGCAAAGTGGCCCTCTACAGACCAAGGCAGGGGAGGGGGAGGAGAGCTGCACTGGGGGTCGGGTAGAATTGGGTTCAAGGCTTGAGTCTGACTGGACCGCTATGTGGCTCTGGGAACGTTACTTAACCTCTTTGGGCCTCAGAGTCCATGCCTATTAAATTACTTAAAATAAAATGAGGGCTACATGATCTTAAAAAACCTTTCAACCCAGTTCTTAGTGGACTTTGGCAAAGGTGAGGCACCCACCCTGGAGAAGTGGGCTGACCAGCTACTTTCCCGTCTCAACAGGGAGTGCAGGGTGGTGGTTAAGGACGCAGGCTCTGGAGCCCAAGCCGTCTCTGTTCCACTTGTGAACTACATAACTTTGGACAAGACAGTTAACTTCCATTCTCTGAGATTTTCCCCTGGAAGATGGCGGTAATGACGTTACCTGTTTCCAGAAAGAAAACTATTGTCTTCAGTTTGGGATGTGAAAACTGGACTCAGAGGAGTCAGATGACTTGCCCAAGGTCACCTGATCCTCGGGCAGCAGATCAGGTCTGAACACTGGGACCCCGCAGCCTCAGGCAGCCTCAGGCAGCACACGCCACACTTCCTTGCACAATCCCTGAGAGGCGACAGAGCCTCTCCCGCGGCACACATAGGTTCCCTCCACCACCGCCCCACACACCCACCGGGGACGTGGCCAGGCGCAGAATCGGGGCAGCAGCTTCTCACGGCGGCTCCAGCACCCACGAGACTGGAGATGTCCACCTTTACGACGCCCCCAAGAGCAGACACTTTCTCCCCACCCCACTCTGCACCCACTGTCTCGGGCCTTGCTTACCTGACCAACGACCTCGCCAGGTGTGCCTGCGGCTTTCAGCTACATCCAGAAGATTACGCAGGTGTACCCAGGAGGCCATGGTTTCAGGCACCCCCAACCCCTGTCTGCTGCCGCAAAAGCCAGCCCCACGTTCCCACCTGCCCTCCGATCAGCTACCGAGGGGCACATCTCCCCCGCGAGACGCACTATCACTTTCGTCGCAGGGGCTGCCCAGAAAGGCCAGCCCGACCGCACTTTCTCCCCACTGCAGGACATTCCCGAAAGCCAGCAGGATCATGGTCAAGTTCAAGTAGGTTCCTGCCCCTCCCGTTTATACGCCGCCCTGGCCCACTGTGTCTGCAGAGCGCAGCCCGCTGCTCCCGGGGGACGTGTGCAGGGCTGCAGTCCCGAGGGCACCAAGGCCCGGAACAGACCATGCCTGACAACGTCAACACTGATGCTGCTACGAAGTGCCCAGGCCTCCCAGGACGTGCAGCTAGAAAGGCAGGTGACGTTAACGGAGCACTGACTACGCTGTGTGATCCCGCAGCCGGCGGAGGGGCAGAAACAGGAAGGGGACTCGGGCTCTGCACCACAACTCCCAGTCACCTAAAAATAAAGCTTTATGGAGGTATAATTCATACAACATACAGTCCTGCCATTTAAAGTCTATAATTCCATGGTCTTTAGCATGTTCACAGATATGTGCAACCATCACTGCATTTTTAGAACATTGTCATCACCCCAACAAGAAACCCCATGCCCTTTATCCATCCCCCCGATCCTCCATCCCCCAGCTCCCACGGCCCAAGGGGGGACCAGTCTGCAGAGGGCTTGTGGATGCTCTGCCCCAGCCCTGCCTCTGTCCCCACGTGGCCTTCTCTGTGCGTCTCTGTGTCTCCTCCTTTTCTGTCTCTTGCAGAGCCACTGGACTTCGGGCAAGGTACTCTCATCTGGAGACCTGTAAACTAATGACATCTGTAAAGACCCTATTTCCCAATAAGATCACAGTCACAGGCTCCAGGGTTGTAAGGACTTGGACATGTATTTCGGGAGCCACTATTCAGCCCACTGCGACACACAAGCAAAAGATGCCCAGGCTCCACCCCACGCGAAACAGGTCCGGCTCTCCAGCCGTGGAGACTCAGTATTTGTAGTTATCGAGCCTGCCCAGGTGAGATGGTGCACGGCCAGGCTGCGCACCCCGGTCTCAGCCCTGAGTGAGTGCGGTGGTGGTCCTGAAGGGGGATGTCTTTTGGGGAGTCAGGGTCACCCCGTGAGGTGGCAGGACATCTGCAAGTGGCCGTGCCAGCCTCCCCACCGGGAGATCCTATAGCTCTCATAAGCCACGGCAGCCTCTAAACCTCTAACCGTGCTCTCCAAAGAGAGGTGCGTGAATCAAAACATAGGATGCTCACAAAGAAAAAAACAGCTACGAGCACAGAACTGCCACAGACCCAAGACCCTGTCAACGTCTACAAGTTTAAACATCCCAACAGAGCCAAACGGTGGAAATACCCCCAATGACCATCAACTGGCGATGGATAAATGGGGTCCACCCACACAATGAAATACTATCCAGCCTTGAGAAGGAATGAATTAGCGATTCATGCTACAAGGAGAAACCTTGAAAATACCGTGCTCAGTGAAATCAGGCAGTCACAAAACCCCACACGTTGCGTGGGTCTATTGAGGTGCCATGCGCAGAGCAGGCAAACCTGTAGAGATAAGAAGCAGATCAGCAATTTCTGAGGACTGGGGAGTGGGGAGAACGGGGAATGACTGCCCAATGGATATACGGTATTATTTGGGGCAGATAAAAACGCTTTGCAACTATTACAGACCGAGGTGCTAGCTGCCCGACACTGTGAATGCATTAAGTGCCACTGGTTTACATCAAAATGGTTAATTCTATGTTACATGAATTCTACTTTATTTAAAAAAAAAAAGAACCCCAGCAGACCCTGACTTCTATCCCTCTTTTTGTGCTTTGACCATAGTTTTTCAAATAAAAATAAATACATAAAACCACGGACTCCTACACACATCTGTACAACCACAAGCAGGTTTCTTCTCCATTCACCTCCAAAGCCATTAAAATTAACAGGGTCTGTGTCAGGAACGTCTCACAGAGTCACCGGCCCACTGAATCGAGAAGCACGCGCCAGCAGCGGCAGAGCGGCAGGTCCCCCGTGCAACGAGGACCCCACTCTCAGGTGAGGGAGGCGCACTGGACAGGGGCCCGTCCTCCGCTCCCCTGCCCAATTCAGAGACAGCCTCCGCCACCCTGTGGGGGTGACCACACTCGGGACAGAGCAACCCTCCGGGCTGTGCCGGCCTGCAAGGGGAGACTTCAGACAACAGAAGCTGGAGACGGATGACAAAAACCAGGCTGGGAGAGAAAGGACACTGGATTTCCGCGCCCTTGCGAGGGAACGTACGGCGTGAAAAACGTCCATCTGCAGGGGGGCAGCAGCGGCGGAGACAGACGCAAGGAGGCAAGGGAAGACGGGACGTAAAGAGGTCTCGCAGAGACGCCAGACGATGCCGCGGTGATAAAGGAGGCGTCGTGGGCAACGTGCGAGGAAATCTTTCTGGCTCAAGATGCTGAGCGCAGCACTCGGGCTCTTCCAGAGACGGGAGGAGCAGGGCAGCCGGGGAAGGCGAGCTTTCGCGAGATGAAGCCAGGAGCATGGCAGAACAAGGGAAGTGCTAAATAAATACTTCCCAGATGGAATCAGGAGGGAGAGCACTCAAATGCGGACGTCTGACAAGGGCTTTTTATCCAATCTGCTTGGGGCTCCTTCAGCACCCCCGAGGGCGGAGGTGTCAGTAACCTGCGTGACATCATGGGCCATCGATGCAGGAGTGGAACAGTTCGAGCCTGGGGGACCAGGCGGGCTGATGAGAGGGACGTGGGCCAGACTCAGTGGGACCAGGAATACCTGGGCAGCCTTGGGCTCTCTGGGCCACTCCCGGAGAGAAGTTGCTGAGAAAGAAGACGGCCCCACCAGAGAAACCCGACACCCCGGAGGCTAACGCACAGGCGCTGGACTGGGGCAGCCGGCATTGGAGACCCTGCTGAGTGTCTCAGCAGGTGCATGACCTGGAGCAGCGCACTCTGTTTCTCCGAGCCTCAGCTTCCCCATCTGTAGAATGGGGATAACAGCTCTCATCATAGGAAGCTTTTAAATGACATATAGGAGAGCCCAGTAAACCTCAGCTGCTACCATCCTCATTTCACAGACAGGGAAGTGGAGGCCAGGGTGGTTAAACAATGCCAGGGGATGTTCCTAACCTACGTATTGGCTTTTGCTGTGGCGGCGGTGGGGGGGAGGGGTGGATTCTATGCTACAGATTTTGTTCAAATCCTGTTACTTGATCTCTATGACAACCTATAAACCACACTGCCTGTGTGTAAAAGCAAGCTCGACCTTGCCCTTGCTGTGTGACCTTGGGCATGTTCCTCTCTGTGCCTCAGTGCCCTCAGCTGTCAAAATGTGGAAAATGATCCTTTTCATGAGGGAGTTAGTGTGTGTAAAGGTCTGACAATAGAGCCTGGCCCCCAAGCCCTCAATAAACGTGACTACATATATCATCACTGATTTTTTTCTCACCTTACAGACAAGGCCCAGAGAAGGTAAGCAAATCGCCCAAGGACACACAGCTGATGAGGGGCAGAATCTATCTGACTGTGGTTCATGCTCTTCTTTCTTTTGTATTTGGGGCTCAACCAGCAACCACCTCTTCCAGGAGGTCCTCAGGCCCACTTAGGCACAGCAGGGTAGACAGGTTAAGATAATGTGCTTTCAACCCAGAAGAGCCTGAGTTCAAGTCCCGGCTCTGCTCTTGCTTTGATCTTGGAGGGTTGTTTAAGCTCTCTGGTCTTGGCTTCCTAACCTCTAAGGGGGGAATGACATCAACTCCTCCATACGTGGCAATGCCGTCGTGACTGTCGCTGTTCCCGCTGGCTGCAGCCCAGCCCTGTGGGGAAGATGAGGCACGGATCCAGCTGAGCGGTGTCACCGTGTCCTCCCACTCCGCTTGCTCCGCGGGCCTGTGCAGCCAGAGCTCCACCCGGATGGCCCTCCTTCCTCACCCGCCTGTCTCCACCCCAGCCTCCCTTCCTGCCGCACAGCCTCATGGGAGTGCTGCTGATACTCGGGGGGCCGAGAGGAAGCCAAGTCCCCGGGATCAGGGCTCCCCAGAGACTGTCTGCCCACAGAGGAGGGAGCTGTCAGCTCTTTTAACAGTGAAATAATTGCAAGTTTGAATGTGGATTCTCTACCGAACAACTGCAATTAGGAGCCACCTTCTGTTCAGAGCAACTGCTGCTCAAATGTAATCTCTGCGTTGTGCATAAAACCCCAAATGAGTTTCCCAGTTTTGCTTTCAACCGCACTCACTCATCGCCATCAGAGCACCCTTGGTTCTGTTTCCAAGGCTCACAGCACATCCTGCCTCGCCTGGGCTTGTCTTTGTCCTGAGAGGACATCCAGATGCCTCCCCGGGGCCAGCGAGGCCTGCATGTGGTCTGCCTCCAGCATCTTCTCCATCTTCTCCCTCTATTCTTACCCCTCACGAGCTCCAGCTACCCCGTCTTTCCTTTCACCTCTCTGTACCAGCTGTCACTGGCTTGGAGAGCTCTCTAGGCCCGTTGTGCAACTGAACTCCTACACATCCTTCAGGTCGAAGTCCAAACATCACCTCCTCCGGGAAGCCTTCCCCGATGCTCCACACTAACTATGAAGCCCCTGTGACATGCTCTTGCAGTATCGTGCACATCAGCCCCGTGGCACTTCCTACAGCTTGTAATTAGCTATTTGCTTTAGCTCCTGACATAATTTAAATAATTACAAAGCAGATGACGGCCTCCCCCACTGACCCAAGTGCCCCAGCCACGTTCCACACATGTTGCTTGGTGCTACCCCCAGCACCCAGCACAGCCCCTGCTGGCACACAGTAGGGACATAATACCTATGAAAGAGCATTTAATTATGCGAAGACTTGTTCTTTCTACAGAGAACAACTTGTGGGAGGTAGGGCCTCAGTCCCTGCAGTATTTCTGTTCCTCACAGAACCCAACACAGTCCCTGGCACGTAAAAAGTGCTCTGTCTGAACCGGCAGAATTTTAAAGCAGACTCATGCGTTAATTTCTGTTTTCTTTTTTCTCAGAAACATGCAAACTGGAGCCCAACGCGGCCCGGCCCCCTTCTGCATTAGCTCGTCCAGCACCGTCTACAAGGGCTGTGAACGTGGCATCTGCGTCACCTCAGAAGACACCTGGGAAGCCGAACCTCTCCAGCTCATTAAAAACCCATCCCAGCCTCGCATGCCGACAGCCCTTGATCATCACAGCCCCCAGACTTCCTCCAGGGGAAGCTGAGACAAAGGGAAACCGCGTCCCTCTCGGCCTGTCCTCATCGTCCCCACGGAGTCGGAAGCAACAAGGAGGGACCAGCCGGCTCTGCCGGTCGAGGAGTGGGCTTGTCACCACACAGACGTAACGCCGTGTGGCCCACAGGGCTGCCCTGGGCTGCAGTCCCTCCCGTTTCCCTTCAGTTACACCTGGGTGCAGCGGTCCCCTCCCGGCCCGTGAGCAAGGAGAGGGCAGCGTCGGAGGCCACAGAAGGTGCTGTGTGCACCTCTTCGGTCTGTCCCGACGATCCCTGGTCCTCAGTTCCAAGTGTCAAGAGTGAGTCCTGGTACCGAGTGGAGGTGACGACAGAGTGATCACAAATGCACGGCAGCCCCACGCCAATGGCTTGCTACAGAAGGGAAAGAAACCGTACAACATGGAAAGGAAGAAGGAAGCTACGCAAAGCAAAAGCGCTTTCCCGGAGGAGGAAGGGGTCAGTCTCTTCGTGGAGAAAGGGTTGAGGACTCCCAGGCAGTTTCCTTTTACTGGCCTGCTCTGGGGAGGGGTAGCAGGAGTGTGGGGTGATGCCCAGGGACAGCCAGGTGCTCTGCGGGGAGAGACGCAGGACAGGTGTGCAGGAAGTGGGTTTCCCAGGACTGGGGAATTGAACGGGTGTGAGGAGGGAGGCGAGGATGGCCAAAGGGTTGTGCACAAGCACCTGGGGGGCGCCTTGCACTATTCACGGAGCCAGGGGGGTCTCCATGGAGGTGCAAGTTATCGCAGAAGGCGGCGGGTCCGATTTTGACCTTGTTGGTGAATTAGAGATGTGGATATTTCACGCACTTTGGGCCTTTGGGATTAAGGGGTTGAAACAACCAGCCCCTGTGCAGTTTTTTTTAATCTTCATTTAACCTGAATTCCCTACATGGTTCATTATTGGTACATCACAGAGGGGTTCCCAAGGATTCGTTTAATTTCTGCTGAGAACTTTGAAGGCCTCAGAACTAACAGCTGTCAGAACTAAATTAATAGAACAAAAAGGCAGCCTTTCTTCCCCCACCCCCACGCCAGGAATGTTTGCAGGAAGCACCTGACCTCCCAGTGGCTTTTCATGTTCTGAAATTGACAATTCTTTCATTCTAGCCAATACATTTCTAAATGTCAGACCACGGATGGGGTTTTCCTGGTAGGGTTTGGGGCCCAAGGTCCTCCTTAGGATGCAGGAAGGATAAGGCAGCTGGAACAAATCTCTCTCTCCCCCTAACACACACACATACACACACACACACACACACACAGCCCAGCAAGTAAATTTTACTTCCAGGAAAGAATAGAGGCCAGGGTGCCTCCGACAGGTGAACCATGAAGAGCAGAAGCCCAGGTCATGCATTGGAAATTCCAAAACCACAAAACCTCTCTGCAAACTGTAATTTCCTTCTTAAACTTGACCTGGCCTCCTTTCTAACATGAGGCTCTATCAGGTTGAACTAAAAGAAATCACCAACATTTGGCAGTCTCTGACCGAAAGAACAGCCGTGTCCTCAGCCTCACAGTATCTATTTATCCCACATAGCATGAATACTGAGTTTTATTTTCTGCAGAAATATTAATGTGTTTGATGACAGAGCCGTGCCCCAGACCACACAGGGGCTGGGATGTCATGTACAGCACAGGCACCACCTTGCCTTTGTAAAATTTTGAAAACGATTAATTCTGGACCACACCTGGCCTCGGGAGATTGCAAGCCTGCAGTAACAAAACAGTGGTTACAGCCGTGTGGCACTGTCCCGTGCGAGGCGCTATGCTGGCGCTGGACGGCAGGTTATCCATTCTGGTCGACAAAGACAAGTAGGGAAGAGAGCTCACGAGTACCCATTACACAGGCCCCATTTTTCCCACACTGAAATGCCAGCTGACGAAGCCATGCACTGTCTGGACATAATGACGTCAAGGTGAAGAGGTGCGCCCGCCCCCAAAACAGTCCCGTGCCTCCCTGACAGCCCCACTGTGCAGGAAGAGCCTGACCCTACTACGAAGCTGTTCGTTACAGAGCCAGGCAGGCTAACGGGATCCTCGTGACACCCCGAGTCTGCTCCTTCTCAGATCCCTGCAAAATAATGACACGGCGCTCTCTCTCTAGGAGAACCGTCTGCTCTACCACGGCGAAACGTGTGATTCGGCGAAGACCCGCCACGTGGGGCTGCTAGGCTGCTCCCCGGCGAGACAGGAACCAACCTGGAAAACACCCTGACGGTGTCTTGCATGAGACGACCCGGACGTGGGAGGAAGGAGGACGCTGGGGGTGGGGACAGGCGCGGAGGAGGGAAATGGCCTCAGCGCAGGGCTCCAACCCCAGACGCGGCTCCCGGCGGATATTCACGGCTTAACTCCTCTTTAATCTCGGCCCCAGTGCTACAGTAAGCCACTCTTAGAACTTAATAACTCCGCAGCGCCCGATCGATACTGGCTCTGAGAAATCTCTTCGCTGTGTTTGCTCAGCTCTACAGCACTCAGACGCTGCCGCGTCTTACTCCCTGGGATACCCGAAGCTGGGCTTCACTTCCTCTGCGAACGGGGCAGCTTGCTGGCGTATCCGCCCATCAGGTGAGCCTTTGAGAAGGCAGCTGTGGCGGGACCGCTTCATGACGGAAAGCAAGGACAGCAGGAGAGAAATGGGTCGGTGTAGGTGCAACATCTCCAGAACCAACCTAAAACTGACTGGCCACTTCCCCTGGTTCCTGCTCATGTAAAACCTCCTCCGGACCAGGGGGAAGGGGCCAGGGTGCACATCGTCACAGAACCCACCTGGGCGATTGTCACTATGCAGTCAAGCAGCTTGCAGTACCGACAGGTGAAAAAGCAATGTAGTTCCTCTCGCGGGTGGGTCAGGGAGGGCTATTTGCTTTGATCTTTTTAACCACTCTCCTTGGTGGATGTGAACTCTGGAATCGACAGACATTCGTGGAGGGAGGGAGAGGAGGAGGAAAGGAAAAGGGAACAAGAAGCACTTCTTGACCGGACTCCAGCTAAAGAAGAAATGGCAGCACATCCCCAGCCAGAGGAGCAGATGCCCTCACTCCAATGCGCAAACACCGGAGACCCATTTGCTGCAAACTTCAGATGATGCCAGCTTTTGATGCTATTATTTTTTTTTAATGAGAGAAAATGGAACGTCCTGGCACCAGATTCTCTGAGCAGTCATTCCAGCCCAAGAACAGGTTGCATTTCATGCCAAGTAGGGACGGCGTTAACTTGTCTTCTTTTTGGGGCGGGGAGGCAGTCAGCCCAGTTAGATCCACGGAGGCTGATTGGTCACTGGTTAGGTCCCCACAATGCATCACTTCGACTCACCTGCTGTGGCCCTGGAAGCTTCATCTCTGCGCTGGGCAGCTCCAGCCCTGGCTGGCACAGCTGGGCCCTGTGTCCCACACCCACCAGGCGGGAGCAGCTGCCAGGGAACGTGCCGGCAGGAACATCATTTTCCAGAGAGACTTGGACGGCTTTGAGCGAATGAGAGGCTGCACCTGGCTGAGGTGGGGCTGTTACGATGATGCCCGAGACGGGACACGTGAAGGACGTCACCCCCATACGTGACAGCTGTGATGAGTGATTTGCTCTTCCTCCGCTGCATCCCTTCCTCTGTACCTGACTCCTCCGAATTAAAATTAAAAAACTACGCAGGGAGCAATTCAGGATGTTTTTAGGGTAAAGGAGTCTCCGTAATTGGGATGAAATACATCCCGGGCATAAAGCGAAGATGCTTCGATGATAACGAGAAAGTCCCCACGTGAAACCCCCCAGCAGCGGCTGTTGCGCGGCGAGGGCATCGACCCTCACTGTCGCAAAGTCACTGACGTGTCCGTCTGTCATGTGCTGCGTCCGGGGACGGGGCCAAATCCATCCGGCACAGCGTCTGTCCGGCAGCAGGATGCGAGACCCCGGAGTCACAGCACAGCGGCCGGGAGGCTGCTCCTCCCGGGCCAGCCCTTTCTCCCAAGACAAGAAAAGCAGGCAACGACTTTGGAGAGTTTCTCGAAGGCCCCGGGTTTCCCTAAAACGGAGCTCGGAAATGCGAGAACTGGAACAGGGAGGAAGGAGAGAAGCGTTGACACTCAACACGGAGAAGGAGACAATTTCCTTACGTTAAAAACAGAAAAGCAGCCAGGAGTCACAGCAAGACAGGCTCGCGAGGGATTCGGAACCCTCTCAGGGGGCCGAGGCTGCATACATTGGTGCGACCGATCGGATCTTCGTTTTCTGAGCAAGTGCAACCAGACGTGTCGCTGCTGGGTCAGACCGGACAAGATCACTTCTCTTTCTGATTTCCTTGGTTTCCTCACTCAGGAAAAAATGAAATAGATGAAACAACGCCCTCTTAGGACCTTTGTAATACAAAAATTCCACCATTCTAAGATTTTAAATCTGTCTATTGTATGAGTTAACGCTGCCTCCCACCAAAAGCAACAGATGAAAACCCCGAGAGCTCATCGGAGCAAAGCCAAGAAGCTGAAAAATAAACACGATTTGGTTCGGAATGGACTCATGGAAGAGCCTTGGGCGTGGGGGCGAGGATCGGGACCCAGGGAAACCCCAGACAAACTAAGCCTTCCCTAGGGGAAGCCAAGACTATTCCTGGTACATTCCGAGCTTCAGGGACTCCTCTCTCCCCCTGGTTAGTTTTTCTCCATTATACATGTCACAGGTTGTCACCTCCCTCTGCACAGAGCCATCATCCTCAACCACCAGTGACTCTGACCCCCAGGGGCCGTCTGGCAACGCCGGCAGAGATTCTGGTTGTCGTGACCGAGGGAGGCGATGCTACTTAGGAGGCTGCCAAACATCCGCCAGCGTGCGGGACGGTCTTCCAATCAAAAAAAATTACTTGGCCCCATTGAAAAACTCTGTCCTAGAATACAATGCTCACGGGGTCAGGAAGTTTTGCCTGTTGTGTTTGCTGCTGTGAGCCCACTGCCCAGAAGAGCATCATGAACACAGTATCCACTCAATAAATGGTGTTAAGGCCAGGCGCGGTGGCTTACGCCTGTAATCCCAGCACTTTGGGAGGCCGAAGCAGGAGGATCGCTTGAAGCCAGGAGTTTGAGACCAGCCTGGGCAACATAGCAAGACTCTGTCTCTACAAAAAAAAAAAAAATTAGCCAGGCGAAATGGCACATGCCTATAGTCCCAGCTACAGCTACTTAGGAGGATCGCTTGAGCCCAGGAGTTCGAGGTTACAGTGAGCTATGATCACGCTACTGCACTCCAGCCAAAGACAGATGACAGAGTGAGACCATCTCCCAAAAAAGAAACCAAAAATGCTGTTAAAAGATACAAATGAATAACTGGCTGGCTGCTTCCCAGCAGGCCGGGAGAGCTGCTGAGCCACGTGGGCAGGAACCTCCTTCACCGGATACACTACAGGCTCAACGGAGGGCTCCACGGGCCACGTGGACCAGGCCACTCCATCCCCAGCAAGTCACTTACTGAAGTGACCACGAGGGGAGGCACGTGGGCCTCAGACGTGCGGCAAAGGCTGCTCTGCATTAGCAGAGTTTCGCATGTCATTCTGGGTAGTGTTTCTCAGGGAGACGAGAGGACCCGCCCTCCTGGGCCCCAAACAGGAAAGGGCCCATTATCTTAGTGAAGGTGGGTCACGTCCCCACCCATGACCGAAGGCGTGGGTGGAACTCCACAGGGCCAGGGCACTGATCGGAGCCTTCACCGAGCAGACGTCAAAAGCTCCTTGAAGACATCTCGGCAGCAGAGCGCCGAGAGACAGCGTCTGTGAGAGCCGAAGATCACCTACTGTGATCTCGAGGAGAAAATACAACGGGCAATGCTGAGACTACAGCACGCTCTGGCCGACGGCTAACTCGGCGTTCTGGCCTTTGACTCCCTCCCTTACTGTTCAAAACGGCTCCAGGTTATTCAATAAGCTTAATCCGTGAAGCTTTCTACACCCAACCCGTCCGTGCATCGGGGCCTAACCCGACCCGACCAGTCATCGGGCACTCGGGACGGCCAGACGGTGACCTCTGCTGAATGTTTGCCACGACCTGAGCATTCTGAGGACGTGAAATGCACCAACTCAGCTTAAACCCCACCACAGCCCCGTGAGGTTGGTGTCATCACTACCCCCATTCCACAGACGAGGAAATGGAGGTCTGGGGCTCACAGCTAATAAACGATAAAGCCGAGATATGAACCCAGACGTTCCGGTTCTAACCCGCTGTGCGTGCTGTCCGCAAACCCAGCTGCACGGGAGCTCTGAGTTAGATGGGAAAAAAAGAGAGGCAACAGGTAGGAAGCAACCAAAACAGAAAGCCCCGGTGCTGGGTCTCGTCTTGCCGCCTGTCAGGTGGGGAAGACACGTGCCCAGGCTGTGGCTTGGTGTTGCATTTCCACGCCTTACAAAACGCTCTTCTGTGAGTGTCACTGCGTGTTGGAGTGATGAAAAGGCTGATAAAATTTAAACCCTACTCCCAAGGTGGAAATTTTCACTTAGCGGCCAGGTTCCCATCACGGGTTTTAATCTTTACGGCGACCGCAGCGGGACTGACAGGACGTCTTGTTCTTTTGCTAGGAGCCTCCTACACAGGAGGCAGAACAAGACGAACCCCAAACTACCTAAACAAAAAGACCCGTGTCAGGAAAAGAAGAGGAAAAAACCCTTATTTTTCATCCCGATGGCAGGAAGTCCGTAAGAAAGATCAGACAGAGGAGCCCTGGAGAAAGGAAAAAGAAACGAACGCAATACCTGACAGGCTGCCACGTGGGTGGTTAAGAGAAATGGCTTCGGTGTCGACAGACTCAAGGTCCCACCGTTTTGCTGTCTTTAGGGAGTTTATTTTATCTCTCTCAATCTCAGTTTCCTCATCTGTGAAATGGGAACAGCAAGTATCTGCCTCGCAGAGCTGTTCTGAGAACTCAACGAGATGACCAACGTGCGTTCCTAGCACAGTGGTCGTGACAGAGGATGCTCCGTCATGTTCATCCTCCTCACTAACGCTCAGCACAAGTCTCTGCAGAGAGCATCGTCCAGTCCATCCCACAGGGAAGCCGAGCATCAGCCAATTTAAATGACCTGTCCGAGGTGACCGAACATCAGAACCAGATTTCAAATGTGTCCTTTCTTCAAAGCCCACTTGCTAACTCCTAGGACACCCACGCTGGATGGCCAATCCTTCAGGGACGTTCTCTCCTGCTGGACTGATGCCTTGAATCCAGGGGAGAGGTTTCAACGCCTCAGAAGGACACATAAAGGAACAGGTGTCAGCCCGGCACTGTAAGCCTAGCACTTGAGGAGGCCGAAGTGGGAGGATCACTTCAGGCTGGAAGTTTGAGACCAGCCTGAGCAACACAGCGAGACCCAGTCTCCACAAAAAATAGAAAAAAATCAGCCAGGTGTGGTGGCATGCACCTGTAGTCCCAGCTACTCAGGAGGCTGAGGCAGGAGGATCACCTGAGCCCAGGAGTTGGAGGTTGCAGTGAACTACGATGATGTCACTGCACTCTATCCTGGGTAACAGAGTGAGACCCTGTCTCAAAAAGAATAGGTGTTATGACTTTCCAAACTGAGTGAGTCATTTGGTGGGATCAATGAAAAAAACTAACATTTTTGGAACTGACTTCAAAACACGGGTTTGTGAGCCCATGAGGGAGCCCAGCTGAGGGCACAGGAAGAGTGTGGACGAGAGAGGAAGCCCTCGCTGGCGCGGGTGGAGTAGGAACTGCAGGAAAGCATGACATTTGTCCAAATTACACCAGCCCGCCACTGACGACAGTAGCGGGCAGGTGGCGAGCCTCACTCATCCTCAGCACGCTGAGCGCCTAACTCCCCGCTCCGAAGCACCGTGCGCTTATGCCCACGGCCTGCTACCTGCCCGTCTCTGCCAACATCGGCAGCGAACTTGCCAAGAGAACACAGGAAGGGGCTCTGAAGGAACTGATCACAGACCGTGTGACGTCTGATTGCAGACATCCCACCGGACATTAGGTGGGGGGGGGGAGTTCGGGAAGGAGGAGGAAAACGCGTCACGAGGGCATCTCGGATTTTGAGACCAGAGGGAACAAATGCTGCAGGCAAAGGCGAGGGGGCAGGACGCGCCCTGTGTGCAGAGGACGCAGCCCGTGGCCCCATGCGCCGCGCGCTGGAGCACAGGGCGGCGGGGTCTGAGGACGGCCGGGCACGGGGAAGACGGGAGATGCTCGCGTGCACCTTTGTGAGCCAGAGAACAACGGGCTCAGGTCTGCGTCTCGGCAAAAGCGAACCGCTGGATCTCGGCGACAGCCTCTGGATCAGTGAAGAGTCTTCCGGGTACGATTGAAGAGGACACTGGGTTCTGTGTCCTCGCTACTGTGTGACCCTGAGGAAGCCACTTAGCTTCTCTTCGCCTTTGCTTCCTTGGGCATAAAATAAGGACAATGATGACCCTACTCGCTCAGAGAGTCGTGGGGACGAACTAAGGTAAGTAGCCATGCTGTGCCTGGCAAGGTGTCACCATTATTACTACAGGGGATGGTGGGGATGGTGGTGATGACGACGATGGTGGCAATGATGATGGTGGTGACGATGGTGATTTCTCCTAAACATAGAGCCTTCCCGTCCAGGAAGGCTTTTTTGCTATCAACCTGAACATTCCACTGCTACCATTGGAGCCGGCTTCTCCCCGTCCACAGACACAGACGTTAACCCTGTTCTTTATGCAAAGCCTCGTAGGAAAAACTTGCCAGGCAGGTGCCACCCCATGGATGCCACGGTTTCCCTGCGTGTACAGTGGAGACTATCGCGCTACCTACCTGTAGAGACCCGACGAGCTGGTATTTGTTACGCACCAAGAACAGAACTTTGCACACTGTGAAGACCTGACGCACGTCAGCTAGTAACTAACACTCAGCACTTAACCTGACCGACAGGAGATGTCACACAGCTACTCCGCAGTGCAGCAGCCCTGGGCCACGTGCAGAGAAATCCTCCAGGGGCAGGAGGAGAGGAGGGGGCCACTGGGGAGGCCCCGGTGTGGGACGCAGCTGATGGCCCACTTTCCTCTACTTCTGATTTCCCCAGTCACTCACGAGGCCTTTCTGTTTCCAAAAAGCCAATCTGTCTGAGGCTGTGTCTGGCATTCCCAGTCACACTAATTGCGAGGCTTACCCTCCAAGGCAGAAAACCCAGCGTCTTTTGCTGGTCAAACTGAAAGTGATAACAGCAATGTGTTAGGGTATTTGGACACCCAGCCGGCGAAGCCACTTCATCCTGATGAATTGTGACACGTGGAAATCAATCTAGGTCACTTAGGAGAACAACTTGGTATTTGGTGTCCAAACGAATCACTGCTAATTTATTACTGGCTATTTGATTAAACACACAAGAAGGGAGTGAGTCGGTGCAGAGTGTCTGCGGGCAAATTGTCCCGTGGCTCTGATACTCCACAAAAAATAAGCCATCCCTGAGCGTTCTAAAGCTATCCAGGTGGTTTGTCCTTACTGCACTTGATTTTTTTAAGTCTTGCCTTTCTGCAATCTCTGGAAAATTCTCAGGAAATCAGTCAAAAATAAAATATAACGTCCAGAAGGAGCAGGTACTACACATTAAACTCGAAGCCGTCAGTTTTAACCTCTCCATCTGAACTCAACTCCACCCCATACTTCACGTTTAATATTCTTTACAGGCCGCCACGTGCAAATGCGTATCGGATTACGTGTCTATCGTCCATCTTCCAGATGTGTGGAAAGCCCCTGGAGAGCTGCGAACCAGTCCAGATACGTCAGCACACGAACCCTCAGCACAATGACAGGCAGTAACCGGGGAGGAGCAGGACCAGGCTTGGCCGGATGAAGACCCTGCCACCCCCAGGGGTCTCTCCTGTGTCTCATTTGCACATGAAACTTGCCTCAAGTAGACGGGCTGTCAGAAAATATCTCAGGATGGCTACAGAGGAGATTCCAGGCAGCTTCTACTCTACCATCTTCACAGGTTGTCACGAAGCAGGAGGAAAAGTGACTCGCAACTTCTAATGCACAGTGGTCCGTACACATGCACATGCACGCACATGCACATGCACACACATACATGCACTCACATGCACATGCACTCACATGCACACACGCACATATACATGCATGCACATGCACACCCATACATGCACGCACATGCACACACATCCATGCACTCACATGCATGCACATGCACGCACATACATGCATGCACATGCACACATACATGCACACACATACATGCACGCACCTGCACACATACATGCACTCACATGCACGTGCACACACATGCACACACACCAGCTTTCCTTCCGAATTTCAGGATATCGTGGAGGTAGCTTAGCAAAGATAAGCAAGAAGTGGCTTGCTTGTCCTGCACCCTGGTTATGTGATGGTCCACCCCATCTCTTCCACCCAGGACCTCCCTGAGGTTGCAGCCATGTAATGAACCTCAGGTGTTCCTGTTTTCGGGACATCGCTGTCTCCTGCTAACCCTGATGGGCAGAGCAATTGTCACCCATGTTCTGACTGAACAATGTCCGAGTGTCACGGACTCTTTCAAGCGCCATCGCTCATCCTGAAGAAACTAGAAAACCGATCCATGTAAGAAACTGGGAGTGGCTGCCAAGCATGTGGTCATGTGTTCTGATACGGTGGCACCTCTCCAGGTCCTTGTCCAGGAGGTGAGATGCCCAAGCAGGATGACTCACACAGACTAGGGGAGTGAGGACACCAGGACTGGTTCTCAAAGTCTACTGGACAGCCTGGCCACGCCCTTTGCCCAAGACGTTTGGTTTCCACATCACAACGAGTCTTCCTGTGGGTGTAAGCCATGAATCCATTCTTTAGGTGACAGGTAGCTTTGATCACACCTTTTGCTTTTGGCAAATCCACAAATTGCCTCACGTGACAGAGAAGGGAGTGAATGAACCTAATACAAGAAGAAGGACCCATTTCCTTAGCAACCAGGAAGAAACCAGGAGAGAAGGCCCATATTAAATACCATTGGATGGAAATACTTCTGTGTCCCCAAGAAAAAACACAGCCACGTTATACAAATAAAAGCTGTTATTATCTTTTTCCTTGTTGGATCAAAGACAATGAGATAATCCAAGAAGGGAGACAGAAGGACAAATTCAGTGGGAGGAAACAAAGATTCAACCCAGGGAGACAACACCATCAAATGGCCGAGGAGACACCGTGGGCGGGAGGAAAAGAAACTCTTCCTCGCTATTTTTAATAACTATATATCGAGCCCTTGGTACAGTGGGAAAAACGGATAAAACCACATCTAGCTCAGAGTCTGGTGTCAGTGACAGACAGAAACATAAATGACTCGTGGTAAGAGGCCAACAGTGGACGATGGTTACCACGAGCTGCGGTGGGAGGTAAGAAATGGGATGTGACTGCTGAGAGGTGCAAGGTTTCTTTGGGCCTCAGGAAAATGTTCCAAAATACACTGCGCTGCTGGCTGCAGAACTCTGAGAATGTACTAGAAACCCCTGAATCACACACTTCAAATGAGTAACCTGTATGGCATATGAATTGTATCTCAATAAGGCTGTTATTAAAAACAAAACCCCAACCAGGAGCAGGGGAGTGTGGCCACTTGCCCACCGTGCCAGCTCTCGTATGCCCAGAGCGTGAGTTAGGGTTCCCCAGCCCTTTCAGGTTAGAGGAACCCCATTAACCACCCTGGAAAAAAGAAGCCAGTCTTAAGGAAGTGTGTGATCCTCTGATCCCAACTCCAAGCGCTGGGGCCCTCCTGTTTCCCCAGTGGCCCCCTCCTCTCCTCCTGCCCCTGGAGGATTTCTCTGCATGCTCCTGGCTGTTCCACGGTAGCCCTGGTCCCAGCACCTGCCCTCAGAGCCCCCATCTAACGCATAACCAAAGCTGACAAGACCAAGAGGTTCTCTGCTGAGTCCCAACCCTGGCAGTTCCGCTATCTAGGAAACAGGTGGCTTTCTCCGGCAGCTGTCTGACTTCTAAGTGGAACTGCTGGACGCCCCAGGTCCTGCTTGACACATAACTGCTGACCTCCAATTCCCACACTTTGCCACGGATGGTGTCCCTGGAAATAAACTCGGATGGAACAGAAATAAATCTGTTCCATCAACTCTTTCTTCTTCCTGAATGATGAGAGGTCATTCTGACCTTGCCATGAGCTCAGGAAGAACTTTGCTTGGGAGCCAGAGACAAAATGAGGGCTGAGATTTCCAAGCTTCTCACCGTGGAAATAAAAGACAACCTTCCCCGTGTCCTCACACCCGGCAGCACCGTGTTGGATGAGTGAATAAACTAACTGAGGGATGAGCAGGTGACAGGTGAAATTAGGTCCTGGAGAAGAGTGAGATCGGATGGGATGCGTTGGGAAGAAAAATTCCCATTAATTCCAGGGTCATAATCTTCAGATTAAGTTGTAAAACAAATGAAGACCATGGTCTTCAAGTAATTTCTACTAAAATACATCTGAAGGTAGAACAAATGACCCTCCCGCCCCAAACGAAAGGAGGAGATTGTCTGGTAAGGACTGGGGACCCTCACAGAGATAAGAGAATTAGGAGAGTATCTATGGCGAAGAGAATGAAGGCACGTTATTGGTAGTAATCACATCCAAAGGTCTAATATTAAAACAGGATTGAAAGTGCATTCCAAACCTCATACTGTCAACCTTTCCTTGGTGTCTGCCACGGCCTGACATTTGCATAATGGCTTTCTTTTGTACTTTTGCCCCCAACTAATTAAGTTAGAATTCCTCTGTTAAACACATCTGCTCCCAGAAACGTCTCTGAGTCAGGCAGGGGGAAGAATGTCTGTTTCCCCACTATCTGGTATTCAGAATACAGAATGAAGAATTTTTGAGTTTGCAAAAGAAAACACAATTAAATGAAGCTACAGATTCACTTTTTACCCAAGTCTGTTGACACCTCCTGATAACTATCTGAGTGAGACTTAGAATTAGTTAGAATTGGTAAATATTTCAATTTGTGAAAATAAAAAATTGAGTTTTAACCACAGGCCACAGAGGAGTCTGCTCATACTTCTTGGAAACAGTAATGTGCAAGATCCCGCCCGCTCCCGAGGACTAAGGATCAGGCAGCAAGACTCTTCCACCCCTCCCCACCCTCCCTGACAGATGCACACAGTCCCGGCGTTGTACCGGGAGGAGGGCAGAACTGACAGAAGAGCCCTGGGGATTAATAAAACACCAAATTATAATAAAACCTTTAGGAAATTCCTTCTGTGTGAGGCTTCGTCTTGGCGTTACCCATTTCTCCCGCCACAGGGGTTAGCCAGGGAGCTAAGGAAATCTCCCGTGACCTGCAAGCCAAAATGCCTCCGTATGGCAAGGCACAGGACGAGAGGACCCGGGCACCAGCGCTGCCTTCAGGGACAGAGTAACTCCTCTGCCCACCAGCCGAGGAGGACTGGGTGACGGTGTTAATGGCCACAGGGAAGACAAGTACGATAAGGACTGGTCTGTTACACTTGGCAGCGCGGAGTTCACAGGTACCCTGCCCTGGGAAATCCAAGGACAGGTCCGAAAGTCACACTGTGGTAGGTAGAGACAAAAGACGACGTGAGCATAGACACTCTCGAGGTGTTTGGATAAAAAGCAAAGAAGAACGGCAGAAGGTGAAAAATCACTTATTCAATAAATACGGCACCCGCCAAATCCAGGCACCACGTTAGACCTAGTGGGAGTGACGAACATTTGACAGAGATTCAAAGATATATGGGAATCCAGGACCCCTGCCCTCCGGAGCTCAGTCTGCAAAAAAGCAAAGCCAATACCTGGGCAGCTGTCATGCAGAGACGGATCACAGGAGGACTGGGGAGGTTTGCGGGGTTTTTTGTTTGTTTGTGATAATCCAAGGGGAAAAAAGAAGAAAATTGACAGAGCAACTTCCAGCAGATGCGCAGAATTGAGGTTCCAGACGGAAGTGCCCCTACGAGCAGGGGCCAGGCCGAGCGCAGGGAGGGGTTCCCCGAGCCCTGAGGCCGAGCCCCAACCCCGACAGGGCTTCTCCGTGGCCTGGGTTCCGCTGGCCTGCAGAGCCCTGTGGCCGTGTCTTTCTCATTTTAAGAATATGTAAATAAGTTCATTTCCTGATTTATTATCCTGCCAGCTGCCACATTTCAGATTTGAGAATCACAGCTACACCAGATTACAAACGAATGGCTTCTAAATCAAAGTTTATTATGGCCCTGAAGATGTAGCCAATGGAGTTTATAAATCAGAAAGTACATAAACCATGCTTAAGCAAGCGCAGACCCAGGATGGGGGCGTGCTGGTGCCCCTGCTGAGTGCAAGGGACTTTGCCCAGATGTCTCCAGGCTTGAATTTTTAGCTAAGGGCTCCGTGGGGCACATGAACCTGCTTTGCTACTCCAGCGTAGGAGGACTGACAATGTATGAAAATCCTGGATCTCCTCAGGGCAACCCTGACCGGCCCCCAGCCCAGCTCTGTGCCATTGTGAGGATAATAGGTGCTGTGGTTTCGAGGTATTTCACAAGACACTCAGAGTCCAGGATCACCCCCTCACACCCCGCTGGCGTGCTGCACACACCTGGGCCCAGGACCTACGGACCCCACATCTAAGGTGGCGCCGTGAACGGTGCATGTTAGCACGTTCTCCGGGCATCTCTTTCAGACACGGCCCTTTGAGAGGCCTAACACCTGTGCACGTCATTACTGCACCTCGAATAGGTCCCAGTGACACACCTGGATATGAACCGAGGGCTTCGGCCAGAGAGCTACAGAGACAGACCCTCTGCACCCTGAGGAGGCCGCCAGTCTCAGGGTCCCGCCCCACCCAGGTCCGAGATGACGGCAGAACAGAGCCAAGGAGCCACATCCAGAACCCCCTTGACAAAGAAAGGGAAGGGACCAGTTCTGACCGTCTACTGCACACGAGGCCCTTAGTAAATATCTCAGGACGGGGTGGGGAACCTTTTCATGTTGGAAAGCCCCATTCATGTAGCTGTAATCAAACAAGGCCGCATTCAAGAAACTTTTATTAGATATACTTAAAAATGTACATTATTTTATAAAAATCTAACTACTATGTACTTAATAATTTCAAAAAAATGCACTGACTTCAAAAAATGAAAACTATTTCTTTTTATTTCAGCATATTATGGGAGTATAGATGTTTAGGCTACATGTGTTGCCTTGCCCCCCCCATTATTAATTTTAAAATTAACCTTTTAATGACTTTGCTGTGTCTGCTTTTTGTTGGAAAGCATTTGAATGTTCAGTTGCAGCATGAAGGTCCACAGCTGCAGTTATCCTCTAGGTGGGTATCAGTCATTCGTGACCTTAAGGGCATCTTGATTTAGGTTAGGTAGGAGAATGTAGATTTGCAGCGATTAGCAGTTGAAAAGCAAGAAAGCATTTTGGGGGCATGTTGCCAAAGGTGTAGGTTTTCTACCACATTTTTTCATATTTCAATTGGATCTTTCTTAGCATCAAACAATGACTTTAAAATGTTATCTACTAAGAGCTCGATCAATTCCACCTATAGTTCTTCAGGTGCCCTGGTGATATCAATTAGGTGAGCCTGAAATACTCATTTGAGTGTGATGTCATGATTCTTGAAGTCAGTGAACGTTTCATGCATCTGTAACAGCTGTGTATTATTCAAATGATTCGCATATATCATCCTGCTCACCAATGACCTTTGCTAACTGGGGAAACTGTTCACCCAAAATTTCCTTTTGACGAAGTGTTTTGGGAAAAGATAGCTTATTTTGAAATGCCTAGATTTTTTGCCACGTCATATATAGACTGTTTTACCTTGCAAAGAAATATTCATTTTGATTTGACATGGTATCACACAGAAATGCTGCATTGCTATAGAAATCTTCTTTCCATAATTCACTTTGCTGACTCAGCTCTGCATAAAATTTAATTATCTGTTCTCCCAGAGATAAAATCTTGGCTACTACCTGTCCCTGTGATAGCCAACGCACTTTAGAATGATACGGCAAATCCACAGTGAATACCTCATAGTTCAACTTTAGCACGTCACAAAACTGACCATGTGTGTTGCATTTGTACAAATACAGTTAACAATACTTATAACTTATTGCAAAGTGTCACTTAAAATAGAAGCTTTAGCACAGAAATTTTACTGATGATACAATGAAAAGAACATCTGGATTTATTAGCACTTTTTTAATCTGTGCAATAAACCCTTCATGTCTTCCTGTCATGGAAGGTGCACCACCTGTACATACACTCACTAAATTTACCAAATTCTGTCCAACTTCACATTTGTCTTGAAAGTTATTAAAGATATCTATTCCCGTGTTCTGTTTGCAAGAGTGCCCAAAGCAAGTAACTCTTTGTAGCAAAGAAAATCTTCTGCTATGACCCGAGTGAAGTATAAAACCTGCCCCGAATCAGTAGTATCAGTTGATTCATCCAAAGTGATTGAATAATATATATTTTTCCTTTTAAAGTATTTCATGAAGTTGTTCTGTTAAGTTGAAGGGTACTTCATTGTAACCGATCAGTTACGGTTCTCCCTGAACGAGGCAGTTGTTTGTAGTTTGAAATGTTATCAGGGTCTAAGCATCCTACCTCTTTGACGATGCATTCTTTCACAATTTCTGCACCACTAAATGGCTTCCCTTTTTTCCCAAGTATATAAGCTGCTTTCTAAGTTGCTTCAGTGGCATTATTTCCAGGTCTTACTGCTGCTTGAAATATTGTCTTTTCATCTTCTAATTTCTACAATACAAACTTTCACACCTCTCTCTCTAATGTAAAATATTTGTTGTCCTTGTGAGTGTGATAATGCTGATGAGCATTAAACTTCTTTAATGTTGACATTGCAGTATCACAAAGCAAGCAAACCATCTTGGCTTTTTTTTTTTTTTGAGACAGAGTCTCACTCTGTTGCCAGGGCTAGAGTACAGTGGTGTCAGCCTAGCTCACAGCAACCTCCAACTCCTGGGCTCAAGTGATCCTTATGCCTCAGCCTCCCAAGTAGCTGAGACTTTGCATTATTGGGATTCAGGAACTCTCAAGGAGAGAATGAGAGGTTTTTTTGTTTTTTTTGAGACAGAGTCTCACTCTATTGCCTGGGCTAGAGTGAGTGCTGTGGTGTCAGCCTAGCTCACAGCAACCTCAAACTCCTGGGCTCAAGCGATCCTCCTGCCTCAGCCTCCCGGGTAGCTGGGACTACAGGCATGTGCCACCATGCCCGGCTAATTTTTTCTACGTATTTTTTAGTTGTCCAGCTAATTTCCTTCTATTTTAGTAGAGACGGGGTCTTGCTCTTGCTCAGGCTGGTCTCGAACTCCTGAGCTCAAATGATCCTCCCACCTTGGCCTCCCAGAGTGCTGGGATTACAGGCGTGAGCCATCGCGCCCGGCCTAAATCATCTTATCTTTAGCAGAAACAAGATGACTTTGCAATTCCCAACCCTCATTTAAACAATCTGTTTTCTTCCTTTAGCATCCTCTTGATCTTTTTTGACAGGATGGGCTGTTAAGCAGATGGAATTAAAAAACACTGCCGAGCTGTGCAGCTGTTCACAAATTCCACCTCAAACAGAAACACAGGGCACTGCGACCAGAAGCTGGTAACAGACTGGTGTACTCAACTCCCACGAACTCTCGCCAACCAGCCTTGTGCAGCAGTGGTGCCAGTCAAGCAGGGACATTAGAACTTAATCACGAACACGTAGCAGCCATCAGTTTAGCCCTTATGGCTTACCAATGTCATGATTGTACCAGTCATCTGGGAGGATTATTTCATTGAAACTTATTTTATTCTTCAGTATTTTAAATATGTCCATTTAAAAAAATAAAAATATAAAAGATGCACAAAAGTGTATTAATAAAAGATATTTATTAAATGCTGTCAAAAGGCCACCCTTAAGGACCTAGAAGGCCACATGTGGCCTTAAGGCTGCAGGTTCGCACCCCTGTCTTAGGAGCTTCTCTGGTCACAGAGGTAGTTCGCGTGGGCTGTAAGTCCTCAAATGTTTCTGAGAACCAGACTGTGCGATGCCTCAGGGCCTTTGCACAAGCTTTCCCGTCTCTTTCTCCCACACTTCCCATGTCTGCCTCCTCCTTCTATGCTTTGGTTCTCAACAAAACGTTGCCTTCCTGGAGTGGTCCTCCCTGTCCCCCACCAGACCCGCCCCTCCCCCAGGCCCCTCTGCATCATCTGCTGGTTTCTTCGTATCACACATCGCCATGTGTGGTCATTCCCTGTTTTGTCTGTTCACCCTTTTATTACTTGTCCGTGAGCTTCACGCAGCCACACAAGCCTCATCCGCCTTAAAGTGCCAGACGGGTAGTAGAAACTCAGAAGTAGTTTTCAAAATCTCAAAACGTCAAAGTAATCTGGGGAAATTCTAGCTTCAGCAAAGCTCAACAAGTTTCTTCCCTGCAAAAATCCTCAGAGCCTTTAAGATACAGGAGCTGAGTCCAACAAGAGGGAAATAAATGCAGTATACGGTGTTTCTCAAACTTATCTGGCAGGAGAACACTTTTGTTTTCAAGGCATCTTTCTTTCCATGGACCATCCTGTGCATCCCACATCCCAAGAAACACTCTTGGGAAGCATCACTTCAAAGATTATCGGTATGTGAGGGGCCCGAGGGTGGCATTTAGTATGCAGTCCCCAATCCCCCATGAGGGAAGGGCTGGCACCCTCCTGGGCACTGCCAGTCACCCCTCAAATCAACAGCACCCCCCAAACACACAGGCAGCCTCGTGGGGAGCCATCACGTCCTACTTTCCAACAAGCAGAGAGCACTGTTTGGGTTTTTTTTTTTTTCAAGTTTTAGAAAAAAGGGGAAAAATAAGATAAATACTTTCCCATTCTCTGAACTAATGTCAAATGACCTGGGAACGCTGCCTCTGGGAGCTCAAGCCGCAGAACAAAGTAGCATCTCATCTTCCTCCTCTGACAGCTCAATTGCAGAGCTACCGGGGAGGGCGGGCAAGCCCCCTCCAGAGCCAATCACGAATGTCACCATTTAAACCGAGATCCCTTTGATGACACTCTCTGTGGATGGCAGGCTTGGAACTGTTCTTCAGGCAAAGCAAAACCTGTGTTGATATGACCAGGATCCCTCTGCGGACTCTGCCTACGTGACCTCAAGAGGGAAGTGTGTGCTTTGACTAACGGGTGTGTTTTCGTATTTCCTCAATGTAAATTCTAACACTCTGGCTTAGGCATAAATCACAATAGGATAGAGAGGGAGAAGGTCTCTCTAACAAACCTGTGTGTATACTTAGTCAAAAAACTTCCCTATCGCTACCCTCAACGATGACTTCAAGAGAATTGCAACTATGTACCAAGTTCCAAACTTATAGTAACTTTCAATTCTATAACACTGTTCTATCTCATCCACTGAATTGAAACCATGGATATTCATAGCTGGAGGTGGCGAGACCCAGGCAAGAGGGGCTCCTACCCTATACCATGAGCTTTAGAGAGCCCCACGTGTCACAAACATTTAAGAATATATTTATTAAAGAAAATATGAGCACTTCCTGTTCTGGGATTCTATTGTCAGACTGATTCAGCACAATCTGTGACCATAAACATGCACTCTTATGGCTAGCACTATTCAAGGCCCAGGGAAAAACATCTCTGCACCCTGTCCTTGTATCAAGTACACAGTCACCGCTGGGAATGGTGGCTCATGCCTGTAATATCAGCACTTTGAGAGGTCGAGGTGGGAGGATCACTTGAGTCCAGGAGATCAAGACCAGCCTGAGAAACATAATAAGACCCCACATCCACAAAAAAAAAAAAAAAAAATAGAAAAATTAGCTGGGCATGGTGATGTGTACCTGTAGTCCCAGCTACTGGGAAGGCTGAAGCAGGCAGATCACCTGAGTCCAGGAGTTTGAGGTTGCAGTGAGCTATGATGAAACCACTGCACTCTAGCCCAGGCAAAGGGTGACAGAGCGGGACCCTGTCTCAAAAAAAAAAAAAAAATGCAGCCACTTCCGAATGTCCCCATGGTCAGTCTGCAGGTTGTGCCACTGCCCACGATGTTGGAGACAACTGCTCAGAAGGTAGGAAGAATTTAAGAAAAAAGACAAATGAATTAATTAACTTGTAAAGTCCATTATCCAACAGTGTCAGGCATTCATTCCTTGCTTCTCTTTAAGATGTTCAAATTTGCAATTTCTTAGATGTTTTCAAATAGAACATTTGGCGTCTGGGCACATGTTGCAATACTAATCAATTCATTGTTCTTAAGTTTGTGTACATGTAAGTTAGACAGGTACATGAAACAGGACACCAACACTTAACACTGGCTGCTAGATGGACACTGAATGCTAAAATGATACAGAGTTTTGTTATAAAATATAAAATGATGTTTGATTGCAGTCACTAAAATTAAATAAAATGGTCAGCTTTATTAAAATGTTAATATAAATTTTGATGATTTGTATTTTTACATTTAATTTTAATAGATATTTTTGAATATTTTAAAAGAACCTCTTTTGAAAATATAAGGAAATAATTTTATTTTTTACTTTTAAAATGTATAACTTACATTCTTATAAAAACATATGCCAGTTTACACGCTTGAAGCCTGACTCGGGGGGGAAAGGAGGGGCAAGGGCCATATATGTAACCTGAACATTTGTACCCCCATGATATGCTGAAATAGAATAAATATATATATGCACCAGTTTTATAATCTTTGTAATATAATTACATTCTAGGTTTTATTCTTTTAGGTCATTCCTATCAAGAGAATAAAAAAATATTGACTATGATAAGGCAGGCCTTCAGT
Organism: Lepilemur ruficaudatus; assembly: GCA_963574885.1. NCBI lineage: Eukaryota > Metazoa > Chordata > Mammalia > Primates > Lepilemuridae > Lepilemur > Lepilemur ruficaudatus. The sequence continues at coordinate 40,582 of CAUYRT010059495.1, read as the reverse complement.
CTGCCAATCATCCAAACATCTCTGATCCATCCATAGGACACCTAGACATAATAATAGTAATAATTATATTCAATCACGTTTGATTTTTTTTGACTTCCAGTTATATAAAAACTATGTAGTAGAGTGAGCATGCCTGCTTTACTTTGTGGTGTGAGGTTATATATCACCGTAGGATGAAAGAATATTGTATGTAACAGTTTTAGCTCAATGTAGTTTTAAAATACTCAGACACGTGGCTTGCTCACTGCCTTTTGAACTCTTGCCCCAGGCTGTGGAGGACATGGAGATGGATATCAAGACGGGAAAGTGTTGACCTTCTTTCTCCCTTTCCCTGGTTTACAGCGGCTGTCACTGCTCCGAGGCCTGGGGGGGTGTTTGTTCAGCAGCAGTAACTTCATTATCTGACCATGATCAGAACGAAGGGAAGACGCTGCACAACCCTGGGGCACGGAAGCCACCTGCCCAGAAGCATTCCGGCAGGAAGGCTGGCAGGTGAGGTGTTCTCTGTGTAAGCCAGTTTCCAGTTCTACTTCACTAACCAGCCTCCCCAGGATTATAAATAACACAACACACCCCAACCTCAGCTCTCAAACTCCGAGAGTTAGAGTTTGCAATACGACCTACGAGGAGAGACAAGAGCCGGGCTTCTGACCACGTCTCTGCCCCTGACAAACTGCATGGCACTGGGCAAGTTACAAACCTCCCCTGATCTGCAGTTTCCTCATCTAAAAAAATGGGATAACAATACCCTACCCCTTGGGCTGACGTGAAGATTAAATGTAGCAACGCTCGGAAAGTGTCTGGCGTGATGCCCACCGTTGCAGAGCTCGACCAATGACAGCAGGTATTACTGGGAAAACAAGGCAGGCGCAGCCCACATGCTCACCCCAGAGGTGGTGGCATGTGAGTCAACACCCAAGGAGGGGTGGACAAGAAACCACTCTCAGCCCAGAGACAAAGAACCATCCTCACGGGCTGGGTACCACCGAGTACAGATGCTCGAAGTTCACGTGCATTGAGCTCTGTCCAGCTGCCAGACTGAGCTAACTATCCTATCTTATTTAAATTTCACCCTAACACTATGGGGTCTGTGCTGTTACTATTCATAGTCTGAGATGAGGAAACCAAAGCTTAAGAAAGTTTAATGACTGACTCACAGCTAATAAAAATAGAAGCTGAGATTTGAACCTAGACCCACGGGGCCCCGAAACCCACACACAGAATCACTGTGCCAACTGCTGGAGAACAGGGACCACACGTTATAGAATTATGGTCCCAAAGCGGACTGTGGCCAGAGGCATTTTTCATCTGTTCCTAAACAGCGTAAGGAAGCCGGAACTTCCTCTGGCTGCAACAGCACAATTTTGGTGGTAACAAGAAGGACTCATCTGAATGGCCCTCACCACATGCCAGCACCACTGGACGGCCACCGGCCACGTCCCACCCAAGAACCCAACAGCATGTGGGGCTGTGGCAGGTCTTGCGTGTGCCCTGTGTCCCGTATGGGGCGGGCCAGCTGCCCCCAAGGGTGCCGAAGCATTCGGTAAGCGAACGGCGGCAGCACCAACAGCCCCGCTGCACTTTCGGCCTGGGAGGATGGAGGAAAAAAGCGCTCATCAGAGGAAGTCATGAGGTTAGAGCTCCAGAAGCAGCTGCTTACCCCAAATCCCAAGAAAAACACCCTCAGTTCTCAAGAGGTTAGGAGGGAAATTGAGGCAAGTGTGAAAAGAGAAAGCTCCCAGCAAGCGGGACCCAGAGTTGCCTCCACAGAGCTCCCTGAGCTTTGCATGTGCAAGAGGTACCGTTTGACAGCCACAGGCCAGAAACAGAACACCCGGGTCCTTCTCACAGCTTAACCCTCCCTTGTTCTCTGGCTGCGGCTTCCAAGGATGTATACGTGATGTGCCACTTTCTTTAAAGACAAGCCCTGCATTCTGAGGTCACGACAGCCCCATGCACTTGGGATGACGATGCCCTTTGAAAACAAAGTGACAATTCTTTATCGAAATGAAAGCAGGAGTTACGACTGTTACTGCTGATTTGTTCATTCTTATGTCCCTATTTGGAAAAATAACACATCATTTACCTGAAATGCGGGTTCGTGGACTCTCGGTTTAGTAACAGTAGCAAAACAAAGGGCAGGTGCCACCACCTGGTGTTTCTGAGATCTTGCAGCTCAGTCCCTACGCCGTCCCCCACCTGTGCTCCTCTCACAGGCTCCTCCACACTTGGCTCTGCAGTGACACCTGCTTTGAAAATGCAAATTTGTTCCAGTGTGACTGATACATTAGGGAACAATCTGAGCACGACAGTTTGCGTTTGCTCATGCATGATTTCATCTTCGAGAAATGCTCGGTGAACACGGCTTTCCGTGTTCTGTTCTGTAACCAGCTGAGCTGGGACGCTTAGAAATATGCAAAATGCGTGCCTGTGTGCACACGGTCACACAGGCGCAAACACCTGCCGCCTCCCAGTTCCCCGTACGGGCCACACCCATCCGTACCTGGGCTTACAAGGTCCCCTCCGCCTGCAGATAACACAGCCTCCGCCACTCCCAGTAACTCACAAACCACACTCCCTCAGACACCCACTTCCACGCCAAACTGCAGGTCTTCTTCAAAGTCAAATGTGACATTGATCGCACTGTGTATGTGTTTCTTAACTACCTGACATACACAAAACTCTGCTGTTTTTATAAGCTTCTACCTTTTTTTTTTTTAGTGTCTCACTGCTGAAGTTTTCGAATGCTGTGATTCGACCCCACTTTTCCCATCTGCTGCCAGGTTACCAGCGGGGGACGCAGCAGGGAAAGCAGAGTTCACCCAAGAACGGTCACACCCAGACAGTGGAAGGGGTCGGAGGTGCCAGCAGGCTGCAAAGAAGGTTCCAGGGCTCTCCCAACCATCAACTGCACTTTAGTTCCTTCTCAACGACTTTGCCACGTGCTTATGGCCACCTCAGAAGTCACCACCCGCAAGGCGCAGGCAGAAGGGGAAGCAAGTGCCACGAGCTGCTCCCAGTAAATCCCGGAACGCGGGCGCCCCCAGGAGACGGCCGGGACAGGATCTGCCTGCCACGGCTTCGTGGCCGACGCATATCGTCAGAAGCTATTTCAGCGTCCCTACGAGATAAAACCACCCTCTGTACCCTCTGTTCACTATTAATAAAAGACAATTTTTGGAAACAGCAAAGAGATGGTGTAAAACACGGAGGATATTTTTTTCCTGGCAGAATCACCCTTTTGGCTCTTCCATCTTCTTCTTTGTCCTTGGCCCCAACCTATTCTCACCTGATGCATGAGAGCCTTGGGTGTTTTCATTAAGAGAAGGTTTACTTCGGTGTTCAAGTGTGCAGCCTGCTAAGTGTTGACACATACATACATCTGTGCATTTCCACCCTCAAGACAGTGAAACGTCCATCCTCCCCAACAGTTTCTTTGCACCCCTTTGTATTCTATCCTCTCCCCCGTGCCACCTCCCACCCCTGTCCCTAGGCAACCAATGATCTGCTTTCGGTCACTATAGATCAATTTGCACTTTTTAGAATTCATAGGAGCAGGATCACATAGTACACAGTCTTTCTTATCCGGTGTGTCTGACTCTGCAGAAGCCTTTGAAGTCCATCCACGCGGCTGCATGTATCAGGAGTGCGTTCCTTTTACAAACAGTATCCCTTTACATGCATGTGCCACAAATTGTTTTCTCCATTCACCTGTTGATAGATATTTGGATAGTTTCCAGTTTGGGGCTATTACAAGTAAGAAAACCATAAACATCCATGCATATGTGCCTGGGCATATGCTTTCCTTTCTCTTGGGTAAATATCTCCATGAGTACAATGGCTACATCTTATGATAGGTGTGTGTTTAACCAGTTAAGAAACTGCCAAACTGCTTTCCAAAGCAGTGATACCATCGTACACTCTCATAGCAGCGCATGAGAGTTCCAGTTTCTCCCCCTCTGTGCCAACACTTGGTGTGGTCAGTCTTTTTACCTTTAATCATTCTACTAGATGGGTAGTGGTATCTCATTGTGGTTTTAATTTATACTTCCCTAATTACTAATGATGTCAAACATCTTCTCATGGATTATTTGCCATGTATATCTAATCTACATACCAGATGGTGAAGTGTCTGTTCAAGTATTTTATCACTGTTTTATTGAATTTGTTTTATTATTGAGTTTTGAGAGTTCTCTATCCATTCTGGATACAAGCCTTTTTCAGATATGTAGTTTGCAAATATTTTCCCCTAGTCTGTGGCTTCTCATTCTCTTAACAGTGTTTTTCAAGTAGCAGAGTTTTTAAATTTTGGTAAAGTTCAGTTTATCATTTTTTTTTAAACAGGGTCTTGCTCTGTTGCCCAGGTTAGAGTGCAGTGGTGTCATAACTCACTGCAACCTCAAACTCCTGCAACCTCAAACTCCTGGGCTTGAGTGAGCCTCCTCCCTCAGCCTTCTGGGTAGCCAGGACTACAGTGCTGTGCCACCTCATTGAAGGGATAATTTTTTCTATTTTCTGGTAGAGACAAGGTCTCACTATGTGGCTCAGGCTGGTCTTGAACTCCTGGACTCAGGCAATCCTCTTGTCTCAGCCTCCCAAAGTGCTGGGATTATAGGTGTGAGCCACTGCACCCAGCCTAATTTATCAATTTTTAACGGGTTTTGCTTTTGGTGACATATCCAAGAAACTTTTGTCTAACCCAAAGTCACACAGATTGTCCTTCTATGGTATCTTCTAGAAGGCTTATAGTGTTAGGTTGTACATTTGGGAGTATATTTTCAGTTAATTTCTGTATATGCTGCAAGATATAGATTGGTGTTCATTTGTTTGCACATGGATATCCAATTATTTCAGCACCATTTGTTGAAAAGACCATTCTTCTCTAATGAGCTCTCTGAACTACTCCATTGATCCAAGAATCTATCTTGATGTCAATACTGCACTGTCTTGATTACAACAGCTTTGTAATAAATCTTGAAATCAGATGTTAGCCCTCAAATCTGTTCTGTCAAAGTTGTTTTGGCTACTCTAGGTCTTTCAATGTCCATATAAATTTCAGAATCAGTTTGTAAATTTCTACCCGCAAAAAAGAGCCTCGTTGACATCGTGGTTTGGATTGCACTGAATTTGTAGATCAACTTGGAAGAGCTGACACCTTAAAAATATTCAGTCATTTCTGATTTGTAACCATCTCGCCCTTTCTTTGATTCATTAATTTTTCTCATTATGCTTTGATTTTCAGTATACAGACCTTACACAAAGTTAGATTTATCCTTAAGTATTCCATATTCTTTGATGCTATTGTAGACAGTATTTTTTACTTCATTTCCCATTGTTTATCGCTAGTATACAGAAAAGCAATTGCTTTTTGTATAATGATCTTCTTGTCCCACAACCCTGCTAAACTCAAAGTTGTGTTAGATTTTAAGATCTCATTAGATTATCATATAGATCATCTTGTCATTGGCAAATAAAGACAAGTTTATTTCTTCCTTTCCTTCCTGGGTTTTATTTATGTCTCTTGCCTTATTATAGTAACTTATTTCACTACAATTTAGAATAGAAGTGGTAAGAACAGACATCCTTGTTTTGTTCCTGGTCTTAAGGGGAAAGCATTCAGTCTCTCGCTATTAAGTATGAAATAGAGGTTTTTCATAGTTTTTTTTTTTTAATCAAACTCAAGAAATCCCCTTCTATTCCTAATTTGTTGAGAGTTTTTTAAAAAAAAAATCAGGAATGGAGAGTTTTTTTAAAAAATCAGAAATGGATGTTAGACTGACAAATATTTTTCTGTGTCCATTGAGCTGATCATGTGGTTTCCACATTTTATTTCTTAATACAATGAATTACACTGATTATTTTTGGATGTTAAACCAATCTAGCATAAACCACTCTTGACCACAATGTATTATCCGTTTTATATGTAGTTGGATTCAGTTTGTTAAAATTTTGTTTAGAATTATTTGCATTTCTATTCACGAGGGATATTGGCCTGCAGTTTCCTTTTCTTATAATTTCTCTGCCAGGTTTTAGTGTTAGGATAACACTTGCCTCATAAAGTAAATTAGGAAGTATCCCTTCCTCTTCAATTCTCTGGAAAAGCTTATGTTAAATTTATGTTCTTTCTTTTTTTTTTTTTATACAACACATATTTAATAAAAGACTTTCAACTTATATAATGCCAATTTTTTTGATCCTTTCAGCAAATCTTTGTGGTTCTTTTTTTTTTTTTTTTTTTTTTTTTTTTTAGTGAGCTGATTTCCCAAAATATATTACCACTCAAGTTGACTTATCTTGTTACATTTAAAAATCTACTCTGTCAAAGTAGTCCATAGAGTACATACATATTTCTTTGGTTTATTTTGTTATCTTTTTTAGTTTCCTAAGTTGAAGGTAAGTTCATTAATTTTCACTATTTCTTGTTTTCCAGTGTATGCACTTAAAGCTATGTATTTTCCTCCAAGTACCACTTTGGCCATCTCCAGTTAGTTTTGATCTGTGGTGCCTTCATGGCATTTATTAAAAATGGCTTGAGGCCGGGCGTGGTGGCTCATGCCTGTAATCCTAGCACTCTGGGAGGCCGAGGCGGGTGGATCGCTCAAGGTCAGGAGTTCAAAACCAGCCTGATCAAGAGTGAGACCCCGTCTCTACTAAAAAAAAAAAAAAAAAAAAAAAAAAAAAAACGAAAGAAATTAATTGGCCAACGACAAATATATAGAAAAAATTAGCCAGGCATGGTGGCGCGTGCCTGCAGTCCCAGCTACTCGGGAGGCTGAGGCAGGAGAATCACCTGAGCCCAGGAGTTTGAGGTTGCTGTGAGTTAGGCTGATGCCACAGCACTCTAGCCTGGGCAACAGAGCGAGACTCTCTCTGAAAAAAAAAAAAAATGGCTTGCAACATCAGTTTCGCTTTGTTAGATGGCAAGTCATTTCATATCATTGTTTTTGGCTAGTTTTGGACATTTTTGTCTTCCACGTAACAGTTTCAGTATCTCTTATTCAAAATTCTTGGGACCAGAAGTATTCAGGATTTTGGATTTTTTCTGAATTTTGGGATATTTATATACACACAATAAAATATTTTGGGGATAGGACCAAAGCCTAAGCACAAAATTTATTTATATTTCATAGGCATGTTCTATGAATAGCTTACAGGTAATTTATATAATATTTTATATAATTTTGTGTGTGAAACAAAGTTTTGACTGTGTTTTAACTGCAACCCATCACATGAGGTCAGGTATGGGATTTTCCACTTCTGACATCATGTCAGCACTCAAAAAGTTTCAGATTTTAGAACATTTTGGATTTCAGATTTTCAGACTAGGGATTCTCAACGTGTACAACAGACAAAACAGTTTAAGTCTCCTATTGTGATTGTAACTGATATTTTACCATTGAGAGTTTATAGTTTAATTGGGAAGAATTAATTTTCTAAGGACATGGTATGTATCTCCACTTGTTTTGATCTCTTTTTATGTGCATCAGTAAAATTTCAGTGTTGCTTTTACATAGGTCTTTTGTATCTTATTAAGCTTGTTCTTATTGTGAATGGGACCCTTTTCCATTTATGTTTTTTGATTGGTTATTAATGACATCTGGGATAACTAACAATTTTCATTTGTGGCTTTTGTATTTGATCACATTACTAATTTTGTATCAGAATTAACAGTTTGGTTTATTCTCTTGGGTTTTTTAGGTAAGCAATCAAATCATCTGAAACTATTGCACAAAATAGGTGCTTAATGACATTTTTGTTAAGTGAATATTTGTTGAATGTCTGAGCTTATCCTCCAGGAAGTACAGACAATCTTGTGCAATTAGATGTTTCCCAAGAGCCTTGCCCTACAGAAATCGCTCAGGTTTTCTGAATATACTCTGAATTTTCTCTACAGATTTTTTTGTACCTCTGCAATTTATTTTACCACATCACATAAGTTGTAGTCTAGTCTTAAATAATTTAGGAGAATCAGAATGTAAACAATTTGAACATAACATTCATTCTCACAAATATTAGGGCCTCACTGGCAGATACTCTTACATTTCTTAAAGGCCTTGCACATCAAATCTAAGTTTCAAGAGTGAGTGGCCCTGCCCTTCCACTTTGCAGAGGGCCACTGTGGGGGAAGTGCCCTTCCTTGCTCCCTGAAAGCCCAGACTGACATTTCGGCTCCACAAGGCCCTTTCATGCCCAGCCTCTTCCCACGGAGAGTGAGCAGAGAAGAGCAACGCGGACACTTGCCCTGGTGGCAATGCCCATCCTGGAGGACTTGAAAGATTTGAGAAATGCAAACTGTCCTTCCAGAAACAAATTTGCTTTTTCTATATTTGATTTAAGCAATCCAAACTTACAAAAAAAAAAATCAATGTGGTCTAGGGAGGAGAAAGGAGGCAGGAAAATGAGCCCTTTGAAAGTTCCTCCAGAGAGCCAATTGCAGCCTATTAATATTAACACAAGGTACCTCTACCCTCGGATGCTTTTGGCTCTCGGGAACCCTGCTGTGCATGGTTCTTTTTGAATGTTAGGAATAAAACCTACAGCCTCTGAGTTAGGCCAAAAAAAAAAAAAAAAAGTCCATTTTCCTTTGTGTGCACACTTTCACAGGAAGCTGCCTCAGGCATAAAAAAGGAAAAAGGAAAATGATGAGAATTCTTAACAACAGGCTGTTCCTTGGCAAGGAAAGTCCTTATTTAAGAATCTTACAAAGTGAAGGATGAACAGAAGACAATGAAATGAAGCTCAAATTCATCTTGGAAAAGTGTTTCTTTCTGAGATAGACTCAATTACTGATACTGCTTAGATGGTGACCTGCAACTGTTTGTACCCAAAGCGGTACAGTGAGAACAGCAAGGAAACTCGGGTCTAAGCAGAAAATGTCTGGAGGGAAGGAAGATTTTAAAAAACTAGAAGAAAGAAAAATAAGTCCCTAAAGACATTCCCTTAGGTACATAAGGCTTTGTAGCAGGAGTTCCGACTTGACCTTGAACATGGGACTTTCGTCAGTAGGCGCCCAGAATGGGAAAGGACTTACGAGCAAGGCCATGCTCGGCCTGGCTGCTCTGAACCAGGCCGCGCGTTGGGAGACGCCTGTGTGCCGTGGCCTCCCGTTCTCTCTTACCTTAATCCTGTGAGTCCTTAAAGTCACTGAGACTCGCAGGCCTGTGGCTATCTCCACTGTAGCACCTGTCACACCAGACTATAATTGTCCCCTTAGCAGTCTATTTGTTCCCGCTAGACTTTATATCAGTTGGTATTGAACACTGCTCACCTAGCACAGTACCTGGTAACATGGTAAGAACTCAGTGAACTCAAATATTTGTTGAACGATGAATACAGACCAACATAGCATTTCCAGGGGTAATAAGTTACCCTCTTGCTCCAGGGCTGCATTTAAGTTAGAAATGGAAGCATTTTCAAGGTTAAATATATTCTTGGAGCCACATTTGGTTGGCCTTCTTCCCAAACACTAAAGCATTTAGTTTCAGGAGGAAGAATGTTTTTTCCTCCCTGGCAAACATTTCCTACAGAAAAGTGCATGAGGCAACTGTGGGAAGAAAATGAAACTACCGTGGGGCTGTGGAGATGTCCAGTGCTGCCAAAGATGTCCCACAGGCTCGCCCACACAAGGAATATCTATAAATATTTTCCCTAGTTAGGCCATTGAGACAAAATTATCTTGAAAACACCTTCCAAACATTAAGTCACAAATGTTTGCTAATAACTTGTTTCCCCTCCTCCTGCTCCTTTCCAACACAAATGGAATGAAGGATGTTCTTCGTTTCCGAATTACTTTTGAAATCTTCAGCCTTTCTTTCCGTTTCTGATAAGGAAATAGTTAACCTTCAGAGTTTGGTTAAAAGTAGCCCATGCATCTGTGATCTTGCGTCTTTCATTTCTGCCCACAAATGTCTAAGGAAATAAATGGCATCCTGATGTCATGGGCTGTCGCCCCATGAACGCGTACTTTGGAGTCCTTAACCCCAGTGCCTCAGAACGGACTGTATTTGGAGATGGGGTCTTTAAAGATGAAGTTAAGTTACAATGAGGTCATTAGAGTAGATCCTAACCCAATCTGAGTGGTGCCCTTACAAGAAAAGGAAATGTGGACGCTCCCTTAAATTGGGAGTATTAGTCTTCTAGGGCCGCCATAGCAAAGTACTACAGGCTCAGGTAACAGAAGCTTATTCTCTCCCCATTCTGGAGGCTGCCGTCTGAGACGGAGGTGTGGGTGGGTTGCTTCCTCCTGAGGCTTCTCTCCTGGCCGCCTTCTCCTCGTGTCTCCACATGGTCCTTCCTCGTACACATCCACATTTCCTTTTCTTGTAAGGGCACCACTCACATTGGGTTAGGATCTACTCTAATGACCTCATTGTAACTTAACTTCATCTTTAAAGACCCCATCTCCAAATACAGTCCGTTCTGAGGCACAGGGGTTAGGACTCCAACGTATGCGTTTGCAGGGAGACAGCCCGTGACATCAGGATGCCGTTTATTTCCTTAGACATTTGTGGGCAGAAATGAAAGACGCAAGATCACAGATGCATGGGCTACTTTTCCTTAAGAGCAAAAAGCTATATCTCTTGAAAACCCAAGAGAAATGGAACCTGTCCGTTCAACATAGAATGACTGTCCGTGGGGAGTCCCAAGATGGGAAAAGCATCAATCTATTTGATTCTTCTGTGATTTAAATTTTCTTCCTCCCTGTTTAAGCAGGAATGAGGTGAGTATAGACTTTCTTGGACTTCTATTCTGGTTTCCCCTTTGCTTTCCACTTCTAAAGTACCCAGAGACTGAAGACAAGGGGTAGAGTTGTCAGGGATGGTGAGGAGTGGGTCCTTCTTGTCCTTTCCTGGTGACTTAGGTGCCCCTGTTATTATAACATCACTTTCCTCCAGGATTCAGGGTGAGGGTGAGAGGTCATTCTCTCCAAGGGAGAGACAGCAGTATGAAAAGTGACTCTGGGATGTTGCAAACCATATCTGCCCTCACTTTGATTAAACATGCTGCTGGCTGCTCTTAGGAGATAAACAGTGTTTAATAAGGTAGCCTAAATGTGCATCAGTCTTCGCTCAGACGTGGAGATTTTTCTGAGCAGATGGGAAAGCAGGTGTCATGAACATTCTTCACCCTCCTTTGGCAGCAGCAGAGAGACTTAGAGAGATGTCAGAAATGCCAAGACGGGGCCCTGCAGTGGACCTCTCTGATTGTCCCCTGTGCCCTGTCTCATTTTCCTCCTTATTTCACTCAGAGCATTCTGATTTCCCTTTGGGGAGAATCCCTGGCAATTTACTGAGAAATTTCCATGGTTTCTGTCTTTTCCAAAATCATTATTTTTTTTCTCAGAATTACCTTGGATTCTGTGAACTATTTATATCTCCTATTCAGACTTCTCTCTCAAACTTGACGCATACATCCAACTGCCTACTTGACACCTCCACTTAAATATTTAGTGGATAGGCCAGGCGCTGTGACTCACGCCTGTAATCCCAGCACTTTGGGAGGCCGAGGCAGGAAGATCACTTGAACGAGGAGTTCAAGACCAGCCTGAGCAACACAGTGAGACTACTTCTCTCTAAAAAATATGAATAATTAGCTGGATGTTGTGGTGCCCACCTGTAGGCCCAGCTACTTGGGAAGCTGAGGCAGGAGGATCGCTTGAGCTCAGCAGTTGGAGGTTGCAGTGAGCTGTGATAGCACTGCTGTACTCCAACTCAGGCAACAAAGCAAGACCCTGTCTATAAAACAAAATTAAATTAAAATAAAATTTAGTGGACACTACAAACTCCTAATCGAAGCCCTCGGCACCCCCACACCTGCTCCAGCCACAGCCTCCCCAGCAGTGGATGGGAACTCTGTTCTTCCAGTTACTCAGGCCAAAAATCTTGGTGTCACCTCTGACTCCTGTCTTTCTCTCCCATGCCACATGCGGCCTGTGGGGAAACTCTGCGGGCTGTCCCCTCAGAGTAGATGCAGAATCCAGCCTCCCCCACTCCTGGCCGCCCTCACGCTGTCTCCTGCAGGATTTGCTGCAGCCGCCTCTTGAGGCCTCTGGGCTCCCCCAGCAGCCAGACTGTGTCTTCCAAGATGAAAACGAAATCCTGCCACTCCTCTCTTCAGACTCTCTGGGCTCCTCAGGGTGAACTCTTCTAATCCAAAGTCCCTGCCACAGCCGACACACGCCCACATGCCTTCCGGCTCTGTGCACCTGGTGGGCTCTGTCGCAGTCTCCCTAACGCCATCTGTGCCCGCACACGGTCCTTCTTGCTGCTTCTGGAACACGCCGGCATGAGTCTGCCTTTGGGAGTCTGGTGGGAAGGCTCCTCCCCCAGAGACCCTCATGACTAACCCGTCACCGGCTCAAGTCTCTCCTCAGTGTGGCCGCCCTGACCACTCTGGCCCTCCTGACACCTTTGCCTTGTCCCATTTTTATTTTTTCGTATGACTTATCCTTTCTCACACATCCTGTAACTTACAGCAAGTCCTCACCTAACATCATCGATAGGCTCTTGGAAACTGCGACTTTTAGATGGAATGACTTGTGACGGACACCAGTTTTACCATAGGCTAACTGACACAAACAAGAGTGAAGTTCTTACAGCATGCCGACAGTCCCGAAAACATCACCAAACTTCTGAAGACCCCAAACACTTTTGATATTAAACATTGAAATAAATGTGAGCTATCCATCCATTTAAGAAAGATGAAGACAACAAATAAGGTCATTGTTCACCCACTTCTGGTGAACTAGTGAATGGCAATGGTCGCAGCGGTGGTGGCTAAATCAAGGAATAAATGTTTGCAGAGTGAACACTGTCCGGAGCACCCCCCACGCAGTTCACAAGCAGACACACGTGGAGGCTCGCCGAGGCTTTCATACTGCGTCTCTTATGATCACGCGTTTGTGTGATCATTGTACACTTCATGAATTTTTATTTTACAATAATTTGTACACATTCATTCGTTCGTGTTGGACCTGATCATTCCAGTTCAGGGTGCCTGGCAGCCAGAGCCTGTCGCGGCAGCGCAGGGCACACGGTGGGAGCCCGCCCTGTACGAGGCGCCACTGCGCTGCAGCGCACTCACACACCCGCCCGCTCAGATCTGGCCGTGTGGACCCGCCGGTGCGTCTTGTGTGCACACCTGCTGGATGCAGGAGGCATCCGGAGTACCTGGAGAAAGCCCACGGAGACTTGGGGAGAACAGGGACATGCAAACTCCACACAGACAGTGGCCCCAGCTGGAATCGATGTTTTTCTCATCAACATTGTAACTAAATGACATCATTCAAGGACCTGCTCTACTTATTTTTCTTTGTTTACTGTCTGCCTGCTCACCAACCCTTCCTTTTCCCTTCCCCAATAAGAAACTAAATTTGACAGGCATAGGAATCTTTGTTTTGTTCTCTGAAGTATCTCAGCACCTGGAATAGTACCTGGCACATATTAGGCGTTCAAGAAATAGTTCTTCAATGAAAAATAATAGTAAAGCACATATACTTTCAGTAAATCCCCTTTTCACTCAGTCTAGCCCAGGTCTGCGCCTGCTGCCTGCAAGCAAAGCACCCCAGGTGAGACAGTGGCCCTCTCATCACGTCACAGCTCCAAAGAAGAAACTGCTGTACTTTTCTGCATTTAAAAAAATCAGAAAGAAGAAAAGACACAGATTGTCTAATGGTCTCTACATCGAATTCAGCTCTGGCTGGTCCTTTCTGCACCCATGTTGGCAGAGAAATCAGTGGAAAAGTCACTGGATTTGAAGCCAGGAAACTCCTGGCTTCAGGAACCTCAATTTTCTCACCTGTAAAGCAGATTCAATAACCCCTCTGCCTTGGGGTTGTTGAGAAGATTAAATGAGACAGTGAGATCATGAGTGTGACTCACCCAGCACGGAGAACCTCACCCCTTGCAGTCAGAGCAGCCTGGCAAGCAAGAGAGCGTGGGGGCTCTGGGACAGGCACACCAGTTCAAATCCCACCTCCACCACCACTGCTGGCAGCCTCGGGCACATCCCCTGGGCCCTCTGAGCCTCCATTGCCTTTTCCTTAAAATGGGGATAATTAGAGTAGCCTGCATCAGAGGACAAGCACAGGGACCACGCTCGTGTTCAGTACCATGCCTGGCACATGCAAAGTGCTCAATAAATATTTTTTGTTGCTATTGATGGGACTCAGTAAATGTTCTTTTCCTTCTTGTGATAAGAGCATCAGCACTTGAGCCAGACTGTTTATTTCTTTTTCTCTTTTGATGCCAGTGATGATACATAACTTGCCCCAATAACCTAACTCCCCAGGAATATTTTGATGGGATAACAAAAAATGTGCTTTTTGTGCTTTTTACAGCTACCGTCCTATGACTCCTGGCCTAGAACTGTCCAAACAAGCCTGAAACGCGGGCTTTCTGCCAAGCCTTCTTGGAGAGGGGGAGATTTAGCACGCAGTCCTTCCTTTCTCCCTGCACTGTCCCCGCCCCCACCCATCCAATTCTTCTGCCACAGCACACTGTGCAGCAGCGCTCGAGTGGTTTGGTAAAACAGGATTCGTTTCAGCTCCCTTTGGCAGAGCACAGGTGGTGTGTGGAGGAGGACAGAGGCACGTGAAGGTGGTTCAGAAGTGCCCGGGAGGTGCCGTCAGACTGTACCAGGGCACAAGAGGCAAGGGGTATGGCTGCTGTGCCCAGGCGGCTGATTTGAGTCCTGGCTTATGACACTCCGCGTGTGGATCAGGAATCAGAGCAGCTAAGAACAGACAAGGGCACTGCCTAACTTGAATTAGGTCTGTCAGAGTGATCCGAGATGCCAGGTGGCTGCCAAACCTTGTTGCAGAATCCTCACAGCTCCTTTCCGGCTTCTGGTTTTGATATGAATCTCGCAGAACCCAGAGCCTCCTGCTTCCTGAGGTCTTGGAGTCAGGGATCTATGAAAACGATTTCTCCCCAAGCTCACACAAACACACCGCGTCCCCTGCCTCTGCTCCCCTGTTGTGACCAGGAAGGCTGGACTACTGTATGGTTAACTCTGCACAGGAGCTAAATTGGGCTCCTTTGAAGACCACTGTGTTCCATCCATAAATTATCAGCTGTGCAAATGTAGACCTCAGACAGACGCGATAATCACTTATCCAAGTCTCCACCAAGGACAGACATCTAGAAATGACTCATGTGCTTCTGTGGTCACCCTTTTCATTTTAGAGTGGTTTATATTGGTCGGGACTTTTGGGTGCAAGTGAAAGAAACCCAACTGCAATTCACCTAAGCAAGAAAGAAGACATACTGATCCCCAAGACTGAGAAGCTTGGGGGTCAGTTAGCTTCAGGAAGAGCTGGATCCAAATGTCAAAACAGTAGTGCCAGACACTAGTGTCTCTGTTTAGGCTCTGCTTTCCTCATGCCCTCCTCTTCCCTAGGTGGGCCACCCTCACAGGCCACAGGATGGGCTCCCAGGAGCTTCGGCTCTGAGCCTACATCTCACCAGTGTAGCCTCCCCAGGAGACGGAGGAAAACTCTCAGCCAAGGGCGGCTCTGGTGTTGATTGCTCTGCTTGGATCCTGCTCTCGAGCTTGTCCTGGTCTCTCCCATTCTCTCTTGTCCTGCACCCCATCTGCCTCACACTTTGCCTTTACCTGCTGAGTGGACAGAGTGAACTAGTGCAAAAGAGCACAAACAAGAGACTATGAATATAGAGAGAAAGAAGCAATGAGCTCCCCTGAGTGGAGAAGGGGAAATCAAAAAGGGTGAATAGGATTTTAAATACAAATGTCCTGTTCATAGGTAAGGTAGATTTTCATTCTTAGGGTAGAGCTGCGCGGGGGAGAGGTTTGCCAGGGTGAGTGCAGGGCCTGAGAAAAGATACAGGCAGAATGTTTTGGGAGCCCTGCCTGCAAAAGTAGGACGTCAAGAGGTCACACCGTGGAGGACAAGCAAGACCCAGACCAGTTGAACTGAACTCTGCAGCAGGCCCACCTGGCCTCACTGAGGCCTCCGAATCATCACAGGAGCTCATGAGTGCAGAGGGGCAATGGAGCCCCCCAGCCCTATGGACCTCAGGCTGGGGAGCCATGCTCCCAACTCAGCAGCACCCTGTTGCTCCCCATATACATGATTGTATCCTCAGCAGACTTGATGGGCATCCGGACCTACATCCTTCTGAGATCAGGGTCTCTTGCTGCTTCTCCCAGCCTCTTTCCCTGCCATCCTGGCTGCTTCTGAACCCCCAAACCTCAGACACCTAAGCCTGGCCACAGCCTCCTCACAGCACAGGGGGAAGTCCCCCAGTAGATTCTGGGTGCCCCGTATTCTGTGTTGTGGGTGAAAGGAGGCCAGGAAAAAGCAACCAGGGGCCTGGCACAACTACTGCTTTCCTCCCCCTGCCCTTGTGGGTCGTATTGTCATCTCAGCTCTCTGAAGGAGGAAACTGAAGCTCGAAGCTCGGCCAGGTTAATGACTGTGACCTCTGGGCAAGGCATCTCAGCTTCTATTTCATCCTCTGTGGAACGAGGATAATTGACAAGTCTCCCAAGTTTTTGTGAAATTTAGAAGCAGTGCGTAAAGTGCTGGCCTGGTGCCTTGCTTGCATTCATTTGTTTAAATAATCACCGAGCATCTATTAATACCGTACCCCAAGCACAATGCTTGGCACCAAGTTGCAGCTCTCCGCGAGGCAGACACAGTTCCTGCCTGCAGAAGGTTGCGTGTGCGTGCACATGTGTGCACGTGTGTGTGAGTGTGTTGGGTTGGGGCCTGGAGACACTGAGTAACCACGTGCAACACAGTGAGTAAGTGGACCTCGAGGGGCATGCAGGAGGGCGGCAGCACGTCACGGGACGATGAGCCTGAATCCAGGAACTCTGGGAGTCTGTGCCGTCTCCACACGAGGCTTACAAAGCACAGAAACTCAATGTGACTGGACCCAACGCCGTGCGGCACAGAGGTAAGAAAGGAGAATGGGGGCCAGCGCGAGGGCCTCGCTGAGTGTGGCAAGGGGGTGGCCTTTCTCCTAAGGCCCCGCGGAGCTGAGTGTGGAGGGAGGGGTGGGGCGACGTGGGGCGCCGCTTGCAGTGACCTTCCTGCTGGTCCTCCCGCCCTGGCCTCTGCTCTGACCCCCCCCACACCCTCAACGGCTCCCCGTTTGCCTCCGTGGAGAAGCCGAAGCCCTCGCCGGGCCCTGAGTGACCTGGCCCGTGTCCTCCCTGCCCCTTCCCGCGACCCCGCCCCAGCCCTGGCGGGACCCAGCCCTGCTGCCCACTGTTCTCAGACCCCCAGGCCGGTGCCTCTGCTGACTGCTCGCTCCTCTGCCCGCGCCGCCGGCGTCTTCGCTCAGACTCTGCCTCCCCAGTGCGAGGCGCCACGACCGCCTGTGTAATACCGAAATCGCCCCCGCGGCCCTCGGACGCCTCCCCCCTTCGTCACTCCCTGTGTCGCTTTTCCACACCACTCACCGCCGATGCACAGTCCGCGCCCCGGGACGGAGCCCGCGGGACACACGCGGCTGGCCCTGCTTGGTCAGCCTGTGGCCGTGAGGGAGCCCACACGGGCACGCGGTGTCCCCTCCACGGCAGCGACTGCCGAACGCTGGCGGCCCTGCCAGAATTGCTTCTTTGTTCTGTTTTTCTTCTATCATCCCCCCTTGTAGCCTCCTGGAGGTAGGGGTGTTTTGACTGTTCTGTTTACTGAGATATCCAAGTGCCTACAACAATGTCACTAGCGCAGTCGAAGCCCAGTTTGCATTTATGGAAGGAATTGTTTACTTCATCCACTTGTTGACAGGACTTGGTAGGAAACAGGCTTGCAGATGACCAGCAGACCACTGACTTTTGCAATGTGGTGGGTGGTTGTGCTGTTGGCCAGCTGGGCAGCAGCCCGGAGGCTGCTCAGGTTTGCAGGGTCCGTGCAGCGGGGGAGGAGTCGATAAGCTTGAGCTATCTGCTCACTGAGTCCTCCTCAGCTTTCTTCCTGTGTGTGGCCACCCCCGCCAGCCACTGGGGTGATCAGAACCCCCAGACCAGCCTGCCTCCCGCCCCCACCGTACCCCAAGGTAGCATCACTAATAATACCAGTCAAACATGGGCAGGTGCTGTTCTAACCTGGCACAGGTTGTCTTAGCCCGTCAGGATCCCTGTGAATTTAAGGATGAGGAAACTGAGGCACAGGGAGGCTGAGTGAGTTTTGAGTGGCCGAGCTGGGATTTGAACATAGTCTGCCCAACTCTAACCTGCTAAACCCACTCCAGGCACCCGGCAGCTCTGGATTCAGCAGCTGAGAAAGGAAGACGGCACTGAGGGGGTGCCGAGGCATCAAGGCCAACTTGATTTTGGGGTGTAACAAAGAAGGAGACTTTTCTTCTTGCCTGTCAGGAGGGGCTGACTGAAGCTGCTGCTCTGTGTATCATGGGGAACCCCAAAGGCTGCCAAAGCCCCCACAGCTGCCAGGTCCCATGCAGGCCTGGCATGCCCCGCTGAGCTACGCAACAGGAAGGGACTGGAGCTGCCAACATGGTGCATTGTCTGGGGAATTCATAAAAATTAAAAAGGAGCTAGCCCGGGGCCTTTCCCCCCACTGAAGGAGAGCGGTGGAGATCTGAAAAACAGCGTTATTAACTCCACCAGGCACTCCGTTGCCATGGATACTCCCAGCCCAGCCTGAGGCCTCTCCTGCCCCTCAGTTCCAAGACTGCTTTGCTCTTCAGCCCTGACTCATGCCGGCAAAGCACGGGTTTTCTCCTCACTTCCCCAAAACTGCTCCTAAAAGTACAAAAGACATTTAGGAGCCAGAGCTGGGCAGAGCTTATTCCACTCCGTGCCATGTTTTTACAACTGGCTGCTTTCAAACTCTGTTGTGCATCATGTTAGCTGTAGTCACGTTAACGTGATCTTGTGTGTGAGGACAGTTGTGTCCTTAGAAAGTGTGTCTCTGTGCTACCACTGAAGATCAGACACCTGGGAGGTCTGAACAGAGGGAATTAATAAGCAAATTAACAAGTTCTGTGTCTGTGTATATGCAGCTGTTCTCAAGGATGGCCACTGGTGATCGTGAGAACTACATTAGAAGTACAGATATCAGTACAGTAAAATGAAGCCCAAACTTTGTCCCCATGCTCCTCCAGTGCAAGGACAGAGATTGATCTTTGTGTCTCCAAGCTCTCACAAAAAAACTGTGCCTGTCACTAACATTCTCAGTAGACATTTGTCAGATATGTGTATCTGAGTGCCGCTCCTAACTTCTGAAATACTCTGTACCTCATTTGAGCCTCACAACTACGTGAAGTCAGCAGTGACAACTGTCCACCCCAGGCCAAAACCGTCGACATAAATGATAACCATTTAGAAATGCTGCCATGGAGACTTCGTGGAAATGCACAGTCCACGGTGGATTGATGGAGGGACGGGGGGTGATAGATGGTGAAATAATGTGAACCAGCAAGCAGAGGATGTCAGTAGTAAACATGCCTGGGTTGGACAAATTTCAAAGTTTCTTTCATTCCCTCAAACTCTATGTTTCTGTATTGATCTTCTAAGTATTTATCAGATACGTACTGTAAAATGAAGATAGATTACCATTAGTCAGCTACGATCAATGTAAGGTTAAGCCTTGCAGCTGTGCGGAACGAAGCCAGTGTGTCTGTCAGTCAGGGGCCAGCGTGGGCTGTTGCGGGGAACAGCACTAACGTCTCAGGGCTTGAACCGCGAAGGTTTATGTCTTGCTTACGTGTATGTCCACTGCAGATTAGCTGGGGGCTTTGCACCAACATCACTATTGACATTGTCGTCTTTGTTTTCTCTCTCAGGGCCCGGGGAACAGAGAGCCTGAATGCTGCCTGGGGGAAAGAAGAGAGTCGGCAAAGCTAGCAAGGCATCTTGGGTCTCTTCACTTCTCACTGGGTTAAAGCCAGTCACGTGGGCAGGGAGCGAGCAGTGTCATAGGGCAGGTCCACAGTCCCCCAGGCAGAGTGATGTGCGTGCCCTTCTGACCTCTCTCTCCTTTTTGATCATAAGCCACTCAAGGTTGTCTCCCTGAGTTTCTTCCCCTAATTATGCAAAGTACAATGCCCAGAAAATTTCCACCTCTCTTTCTGACACTAAGTAAACATCTGCCATGGGTAATGATTGAGTTTCTCACATTTTACCCTCTGAGGAAAGTGCCACTTTTCTATGTGTGTGTCCTCGTTTTGCCAGCTCAAGGATGAAATCTCATGGACGGTGTTCAAAGTGGGTCTTAGAACCTGTGGAACCAACACCTTTTGCTGTTGTCTGTGTCTGGTGGAGATGTGAGGCTCCGCAGTGTGACAGTTTCTCTTTCTGGAAGCTCTCAGCCTGACACTTTGCTATTGTGTCTTTGCAGCAGGGAGCAGGGAAAGAGGGGATTATTTAAGGACCCTGGGTGTCCTGTGGAATTTCCTAGAGACAGAGGTGATAATAAAGACTCCATGGAGTGGGACAATCTGGAAGGAGATAGCTACTGGCAGTCTGAATGGAAGGGGAAAAGGGGCTGAAAAGAAACCCTGAAGCTTGTTTTCAAGACAAAGATCTCATCTCCCAATTCCTCACTTCTGTGCTCTTTGCTTCCAGGGATGTCTTTGAGTCGACTCCCTGCGGTGATGGACGAGACCAAGCCCCCTCCCCAGAGGCCATTGAGCCAGACGATTCATGTGTACAGCCCAGTATATTCTGACACAGGCTTCAGTGAAAGGCAGCTTGGCTCCAAAGCTGCGAAGTACAAAGCCCTTCACAGCAACAGCCAAACAGGTACATAAATGAATCAATACTCAAGCACTCAACACATTCACACGTATTTACTATAGAAACACACTGGCCCCCGCCCAGTACCTGGGCTCCTAACTGTGCTAGTCAATATCACTCGTCAATTAAAAGCTAAAGGAATTTTATCACTCCCCCTGACACCCTAGACTCCCGGCTCATAAAATGGATTTCAAGTCAGCGTAATTGGCTTGCTTTGCCCAGCAGCTGTGTTCCTGAAAAGTTTCTTGTAAATCAAATTCTCTTTTAAAATGCATGGAACTTTCTGTTTCAAAGGAACCCTGTGATTAGTCCTTTTGTAAGGCAAAGAATCTTTCTGTATTATAAAAAACACTACCACCACCTGTCCCCATCCCAATCTCCCTCCCCTGCCATCCCATTCCTCCCTGTTGCCACCTGCCCCCACCCACTCCATTCTACAAGGTCAGCTCTAGGCATAAATAACATTTTTTAAAGAGGACTCACGTCTTTGTGAGTTGGAAGCAAACCAAAGTCCCATCTTTTTAACATGTATCTTACAAACATCCTGGTTGAGAAGCTGCAGAATATATATCACTTGTTTGCGGATACCACAATGCACAATCACCAGAACTGCTGATGAGCTTGGCTGTGAAAGGAATGCGCTGATGCTCTCTGGGAGAATGGCTCATCATCTTTCACTCGAAACCAACCAAAGACAGCATCTTGGAAAGCAGGTGGAGACACTGTTAAGGGCGTCTTTATTTTCCCTCCCCAGCTCCCCCACCACCTTCTGCTAGTAAAGACTGAACAATAAAATGAATCATGAAAAATATTCTCCAAATTCCACTGGGAACATCAGTCTATAATTTTGCTTAAAAGCAAGGCCAAAGACTAGCCCTGTGTTTCTCCCTCTGCAGTCATCTGAGATTTCTGCCGCACCCTTGTGCCACCTGTAGTGTTATTCACTCAGGTTCAGTTAAATCGACACACTTCTTTTTACGTAGCCTCATGGGAAGCAATGAGATCCATGAAATCACAGGCTTGAGATTTAGTTATATTTTTTCTAGAACACATTAAAATAAGTTTATAACTATCCCCAAAGTGGGTTCATCCAAGTGCCACCTAAAGTCATCCTTTGGGCCATTATTGATAGACACACCACACTTTGCCAAGACGGGACAAGGAGGACTCTCCAAATCTGACTGAGCCGTCATGCCTCAGCTCGCTCACCACCGTCTGCACGCCTGGCCTGCATCCGTTCAGCTAACACCGCGGGCACCTGCCGTGCACGGGCCTGCGCAAGGCGCGAGGGGCGAGGAAGAACTCTGTGCCCGTGGGAGGGGAGTGCCGCGGAGAGCCCAGGCTAAAAGAGAGATGGAGCACAGTGCCCTGCGGGCCGCACGGGGGAGCGCAGCGGAGAAATGGACCCCCCTCCGGAACAGGAGCCGCAAAGAACGCGCCTCGGCTGTGCTTAGAACCATGGATGAGATTCACTCTGAGAGGGAAGGCCAGGAAAGGCCTTCGGGAGAGCGAACAGCCACGTGCAAAGGCCCAGGGGCATGGGACGGGTAGCACACAAGACAGAGGGTGAGTGCTCTGGGTGGCAGGAGAGGCAGCAATTTTTAAAATCAAATTATAAAGGTATTTTGTGTAGACTTGGTGATAATATTCTCAGGGTTCATCCGTACTACATCGTATAACAGAATTTCCTTCCTTTTTAAGGCTGAATAATATTTCATTATATGTTGTTATAGATTGAATTGTATCTTCTCCCCAAAAAATTCATATGAGGAAGCTTTAACCCCAGGGGGACTGTATTTGGAGATAGGGCCTTCAATTAAATATTGATGAGGTGATAAGGGTGGAGACCTAATCCAACAGGCGAGCGTCTCTGTAAGAAGAGGAAGTGACAGCAGGGAGGCACACAGAGCAGGAGCACCGTGAGGACACGGGAGAGCCCCACCCTTGGCAAGGCCAGGACATGGGCCTCAGGAGAAACCAACCCTGCCAGCACCTTGATCTGGGACTTTCAGACTCCAGAACCGTGAGGAAGTAAATTCCTTCCGTTTAAGCCACCCAGCGTGTGTGGTATTTCATTATGGCAGCACTAACAAATTAACAACTATGTGTACATGACGTTTTGTTTATCCATTCATAAACAGATTAGCTGGGTTGCTTCTACCTCTTGGCTATTGTGAATAATGCTACTAAGAACATGGGTATACAAACATCTCTTCAAGATCCTGCTTTCAATTCTTTTGGATATATATCCAGAAGTGGAATTGCTGGATCATATGTTAATTCTATTTTTAATTTTTCTGAGGACACTTCTTACTGTTTTTCATGGCAGCCATACCATTTTATATTCCCAAAAACATTGCACAACGGTTCCTATTTCTCCACACCCTCACTAATGCTTGCTATTTTCTGTGTTTTGATAGCAGCCATTCTAAGAGGTGTGAGGTTTTAACTCACTGCGGTTTTTATTTGCATTCCCCAATGGTTAATGATATTGAACTTCTTTTCAATTGCTTATGGCCCATCTGCAAATCTTCTTTGACGAGTCAATGTCTATTCAAGTCCTTTGCCCATTTTTGAATCGTGTTGTTTGCTTTTTTGTTGTTGAGTTTTAGTAGTTCTCTATATATTCCGGATATTTTTTAAAGGCTTTTTAAAAAAATTCTAGGGTCCAAAAATATCAGTTTAGGGAGCTTTTTTCTGGACAAATGACCCCTCAGTCTTTCCCATAGCAGGCTCCTAAGCAATCCTCTAGGATTGTGCCTCTGAGTCTAATCAGTCACATAAGATACTGAGTCTTTCACATTTGCTGCTATAATTCCTCAGTGGTCAATATCGAGTATTTTCACTTCTGGGTAAGAGAAAAAGCATTTTGGTACATTAATTCACTCACTCACTCCTGGAAGACATTAACCAACTCTGCTATTACAAAGACATGAGTTTCATCAAGGTCTTGAATGATGAACTTCTTCCCAGGGCACTGGACTCATCCAAATACAGCAGAAACTGCTTCGTGGCGGGACCACATCAATATGCACTCCTTTCAAGACTTCAACCAGCTTTTCCCAGTCAGAACATGCAGATGACCTCAAGAAAGCTCCGCCCACAGACCCAGCTGTGCCTTGGTCTGTATTCTGCATATTAATCCACTATCAGATATATGATTCGCAAATACTTTCTTCCATTCTGTTAGTTGCCTTTTTACTCTGTTTATGTTGTCTTTTGATGCCCAATATTTTTTAAATTTCACAAAGCCCAATTTCTCTATTTTTTCTTTTGTTGCTTGTGCCTCTGGTGTTATAGCCAAGAAGTCATTGTCAAATCCAATGTCATGAAGATTTTACCTCATATTTTCTTCTAAGAGTTTTATAGTTTTAGGTCTTATGTTTTGGTCTTTTTTTCCATTCTGAGTTAATTTTTGTGTATGGTAAATATGTAGGGGCCAACTTCATTCTTTTTCATGTGGATATTCTATTTTTTCAGCACCATTTGTTGAAAAGACCACCCTTTTTCCAAAAAATGGTCTTGGCACCCTTATCAAAAGTCATCTGGCCATATATGCAGAGGTTCGTTTCTGGGCTTTCTATTTCATTTTATTGGTTTATATGTCTGCCTTTATGCCAGTACCACACTGTTTTGATTAGCATAGTTTTATATTAATAGTAAGTTTTGAAATCAGGAAATGTGAGTCTTCCTGCTATGTTCTTTTTCAAGATTGTTTGGTCCCTTAAGATTCCATGGAAATTTTAGGATGGTTTTTTATATTTCTGCAAAAATGTCAAGATTTTGATAGGGATTGCATCTGTAGATTATTTGGAGTAGTAGTGACAACTTAATAATATTAAGTCTTCCAATCCATGCTCATGTGATATATTTCCATTTATTTTTGTCTTCTTCAATTTCTTTCAGCAATGCTTTGTGGTTTTCAATGTGTAAGTCTTTCACTTCCTTGGGTAAGTTAATTCCTAATATTTTATTCTTTATGATGCTATTGTCAATAGAATTATTCTTGTAATTTCCTTTTCATATTGTTCATTGCTATTGTATAGAAATGCAATTGTTTTTTGTGTGTTGGCTTTGTATCCTCCTACTTTGCTGAATTTATTAATTAGCTCTAACAAGGCTGTTTGTGGAATGTTCAGGGTTGTTTTTACATATAAGACTATAGAATCTGTGAACAGAGATAATTTTACTGCTTCCTTTCCAATTTGGATGCCTTTTATTTCTTCTTTTTGCCTATTGCTCTGGCTAGTTTCAGGTACTATATTGAATACAAGTGGCAAAGTGAGTATCCTGGCCTTGTTCTTGATCTTAGAGGAAAAGCTTTCACTCTTTCACCATTGAGTATTGTGTTCACTGTGGATTTTTCATATCAAGCTTTTATAATGTTGAGGTAGTTTCCTTCTATTTCTACTTTTTTATGTGTAATTTAAAGTTATTTTAATGCTTTTATCTTAAATGTTATATAAGAATTAAAAGTAGATTTATGCACCAAAATTATAACAATATAGGTTTCTGTATTTGTCTGTATATTTACCTTTACTAAAGAACTTTATATTTTCATATAGATTCACATTGCTCTCTAGCATCCTTTCATTTCAACTTAGAGGACTCCCATTACCATTTCTTGTAGAGCAGGTCTGGTGGTATTGAAGTTCCATAGCTTTTATTTATTGGGGAAAGGCTTCTCCTTCATTTTTGAAGGACAGTTTTGCCATTTTGATTATTCTTGGTTAATAGTTTTATTAAAAATTTTTTCATCAGTTTGAATATATTATCTCACTGTATTCCAGCCTATAAGGTCTCCACTGAAAAATCCACTGATAACCTTATAAAGACTCCCTTGTACCTCATGAGCCACTTTTCTCATGCTGTTTTCAAGATTCTTTCTTTGTATTTTAATTTTGGCTACTTGATTATAATGTGTCTCAGTGTGGGTCTCTTTAGGTTTATCCTAGTTGGAGTTTGTTGAGCCTCTTGAATTTGTGTATCCTTTTATTTCCTCAAATTTGGGAAGTTTTCAGACATTATTTTTTCAAATAAGTTTCTCCTCTTTCACTCTCTCTTCTCCTTCTAAAATTCCTATAATGCCTATATTGATCACTTGATGATGTTCCGTAAGTCCTTTAGAATCTCTTTATTTTTCTTCATTCTTTAATCTTTTGATCTCTGACTTTATCATTTCAAACGACCTGTTCTCAAGTTCATGGATTCTTTCTTCTACTTGATCAAGTCTGCTATTGAACCCTTCTAATAAATTTTTCAATTAAGTTATTATATTTTTCAGCTCCACAATTTTTGTTAAGTTCTTTTTTATAGTTTCTACTCTCTGTTCTCTCTGTTGATATTCTCAGTCTGTTCATGTGCCTTTTCCCTGATTCCATTTGTTTGTCTATTTATATTCCCTTTTATCTGGTTGAACATCTTTAAAACAACTGATAGTTGTTTTACATGCTTTGTCAGGTGATTTGGAGATCTGCATGTCTTTAGGGTCAGTTTCTGAAGGTTTAGTTCGTTCTATGATTGAGCCATGTTTCCCTGTTTCTTTGTATGCCTTGTGATCTTTTATTGAGATTTGGGCATTTGCATAAATACTTTCTTCTCACAGTCTTTATTAACTGACTTCGTGTAGGGGAAGATCTTCACCAAACAGAGGTTCTGGGACCTCTCAGACATTTTCTGGGCATGTGTCTTCCCTGGGCTTGTGAATGTGTTTTTAATCGATATATATGGCTGGTTTCAACTGTCTTAATTTCCCTTAGAGGCTTGCCACTGTTTCTTATCAGAAGCTTTTGGTTTCCATTTCTATTGCATTCCTCTGACCATAATCTCTTCTTTCCCTAATGCCTGTCTGTGGAACTATAGGCTCCCTGATGCCAACATGCCACAGTATTTGCCTCTGTTTTCAGCATGGCCGCTACCCTGGTGTCTATACTATGCCACTGTTGCCATTAGCAGTCTAAGTCAGGGAAACAGAAGCCAGTCCCTCAGGCATCCCCCAGACAATCCAGAATGTTTGATGCAAATTCCACCCTTTTTTTTCTGTCTTAATGGAAGAGCCAGGAATTACGAAATTTCCTCCTGATGGTGCTACACTGCACTAGGTAGGGAGAGAGACGAAGGTGAGCAAAATGTCATAAATTTTTCTATACTTTTCGGTAATTTTTTTTCTTGGATATGTGTTTGCCTGGGTTCTATAGCTTCCCAACTGGTTTCTAGAATACTCATAAAGTATCTTCAGTGCTATTATTTCAGTGTTTCCATAGGGGAATGAGGACCTGGGTCTTCCTACTCTGCCACTTTGCTGATGTCACTCCCATCAACTGACTTTTAACGTGATAAAAAGGCAATTCAATGGAGAATTCATAGTCCTTTCATTAAAAGGTCTGGAACAAGTAGATATAGATATGCAAAAAATAAATCTTTACTCATATTTGACAGCACATACACAGATTTGCAAATTGGATTATAGGCCAAATTGTAAAACATAAAACCATGATACTTCTAGAATAAATCATAGGAGAAAATTTTTGTGACCCTGGGTTGGGCAAAGATTTTTTATATGATACAAAAAGCATGATTCATAATAAATTTGATAAATTGGACTTCACCAAAATTTAAACTTCCATTCTTCAAAGAATTCTGTTAAAAGCAAAAGATATTTAAGATGGTAAATTTTATGTCTTATGCATTTTACCACAACAAAAACACTGGGGGAAAAAAGGAAGCATTAAGCCATGGATTGGTAAACTGTGGATTAGAATGTAGTAATCTATTAATTTTAATTTTCTGAATTTGATGGTTTTATTGCAGTTACAGTGGTGACTAAATTATTTGATGGTAATGAGGCATAATATTGGCAATTTATCTTCAAATGATTCAGCGGAAAAAAAGTTTTGATTTTGTTTTTAAAACTTTCTGTAAATTTGAGATTGTTTCAGAAATTAAGGTTATTTTGATTACAACAGTCGTTCAGATGAGCCTCAATGAAAATACAAGTATGGAGTTATCAGATCCCTTATCAGGACAAAGGCAAGATGATAAACATGAAATTTGCAAGACTTGGAGACTGGCTGAGGAGGCAATGATAGCAGGTGGATTCTAAGATGATGATTAGTTTTCAGGCCTGGAAAATTGAGAAGATATTGGCTCCTTGTTAGAAAAGGAAGGGAAATAAGAAATGCTTAAGTCAACCCTAACGAAGAAGATTAGGGTTGAGGCAGAACAAGAATGAGTTTGTTTTTTTACATACATTGGATATGTTGAATTGAAAGAGTAGTTCACAACCTGTTCAGATTCCAGGTCCCTGTGAAGATTTGGGTAAGAAGAGTTGTTAAACACAGTGTGTACATTTGTCTGTATATGTGTTGTGTGTGCATGCACATATCTTTGTGAGGGGAATGTGCTACAGTTTTACCATGAATTAACCTTTTTGCCAGCACCCTGATTGTCCACATCTGTGGGGAATGAGCCTCAATATATAAGTGATTATTCTTGGAAGATTGCCAAAAGCAAAAGCCAGAAACTTCCCAAGCCATCTCGAGCATAATGTATTTTCAGCTCACACAAATCCACCATTCCCAAATATTCTGTCAATGGCCTATATCATTAGAGACTGAATGCATTTTGGTTGCACAAATGTGCCCTCTGATTACCTTATTATTTAATGCCTTCTATAAAGGTAACTTACAGCACCAATACCGTATCTTGGCATTTCAGGCTCTCTCCAAACAATTTTGTAGCCCCATTTCCTCTTGTCTTCCACTCAAGTCCTCACTACAACCAGCATTTCTCCTTCTTGTTGTCAAAGCTTGTCACACTCTTTCACACTTCTGAGACTTTACTCAACTTGTTCTGCCACTTGGAATTCCACTGTGTGCAGAGAGAGCACCATGCTAGCCCTACAGAGGTCCTGCATTGATAAAGGCATATTGTCTATGCTGAAGGAATTTGAATTTCCAATAGAAATGGAAGGTGCCAATAGGAGGGAGAGGAGGATCTTCTTTATGAAGGCAGATTTGGGAGAGGAATGGGCACCTGCACTTCAAGGTTGGGCAAGTGCTTGCTTTTACAATTATGACTTGACCACATCAAGCCAACCTATCCCCAGATCTTTCATCTACAACTGGCTGCTCCCACTGCTTGAAATGTATACATTATGTTTTCCACCCTCACTTTCACTCATTCATTGGGCCTCAATTAAAAATATTTCCCTCCAGGTAGCCTTTCCTGACCCTCTCCTACCACCATCCACAATACAATGACAAAGTCTATACTCACACTTCCTTTGCTTCTCACTAGGGAAAACAGCCAGGGGCACTAGAAAAAACTGGAAGCAAAATCAAAGAGTCTCAGAATCTCAGAGCTGGAATGGACCTTAGCCAGCCCAGCCCCTCAGGTAGCAGATGAGGAAACTGAAGTTCAGACAGGAAAAGTAACTCACCAAATACCACACAGTTCAGATACTTTGGGTTGCAAGAAATTAAAATCTCAATCCAAACAGGCTTACACAGAAAAGGAATTTATTAGTTCATATAACTGAACAGTCCAGAGATATATCTAGCTTTATATCAGACTTGATCTGGGACCTCAATGCTAAGATTGGGATAAGTTTTTCTGTCCGTCTGTCTCTTCCTCCCTCCCCCAACCCATCTCCTATTGTGGAACAAAAATGGGTCCTAAAACATCTCAGAACTACATGCTTCCTCCCTGGGACTCCATTTTCCCCAACAATTCAATCAAAGCCCCAGAAGTTAGTCTTGGCCCTGATTCACCTGCATGGACACATAGTCTATCTCTTCTCTGAGCCCATCACTGTAGCCGTTGGAATGGGATCTGTATACTGGCTTAAGCAAAACCGGGCCTCACATTAGAGCTAGAGGTAAGATCAGTTCACTGAAATCTCATAGCTAGGAAATGCTTGGTGCTATTGTGAAAGGGACAGGAGAATAGATGCTGGGGATACAATCCATAGAAGTCCACCACAGAAAGTCCCTGGCAAAATGAGGGCTGAAAGTCATGTCTCTTGGCTTTCCTTCAGTGGTTTCATTCCGTTCTGGAAAAGCTAGCTAAGGTTTGGATGCACCGAGATGCAGCCAATAGAGCTTTGCATTCAAGCAATTCTGTATTTACTCTGCAGTGGAAATGCTAAATTCACCATTCCTCAGACTCAGAGAGAGGAATGACTCCAGTGTCTGTGTCCAGATATAGATAGGGTGCAAGAAGAAGAGAGGTGATTACTGAACACGCTGCAGATGCAAATCAGGAATAAGAAGTAGAGAACCTGCATAATAATTGCCCTGCAGGTGCTGCCAACAGAATAGAATCAGCATAATTGATTTAATCTACACAAGTGAGACAGGTCTTCTGGAAAACTGCCCATGAACAGATCAGCAAGACCCATAATCGGCATATTGAGTGAAAATAAAGTGATGACTAAAGGTGGAGTTCTCCCAGCCTGCAGTACTCAGAGCAACGCAGAGACTGGCTGCTTGGAGTGGAGCAGGAAAAGGAGGGCAGGTGTTGCTGATTTCAAGGCAGCCATGGTCTAGAGCTGGTTTCTTCAGGAATCTTTATCTGTGTATTGTATTAAAAACGAAGCTCACACAGAATACACTCTATTCCCGATAACATACCATTTTATGCGTGCTTGTTTCTTGGTTTAATCACACAAAAAAATTTTATCCATTAATCCTCTTGGAGTTTTCTCAGTCCCATAATTATAACTCCTCTTGGCATATACCGCTGTCACCAAATAAGAAAGAATGACTCGTGAGTATTTTGACAGTCTCTTCTCCATCCTTCTGAAGTGTCCCCCTGGAGAGGACTGGAGAGTTACAGGGCAGTTCTATCCTGTGAGGATCTCGTTATGGCACACACTCAGTAAGAGAGAAGAGTCACATTCCTTGGCAGAGCTCTCAGAAACCTGGTCCTGGTCTATCTTGCAAACTCAGTTTCTTGTCTGTCCTGTTTAGTCCCTATTGCAACATACCTGGACCAAAGAGTTTTCCAGGCAATGTCCATGCTTGCTGGATGTGCTGCCTTACACAGGTTGTGTCCACTGCCTCCCCACACACCTATGGGCCAGATTCAGGTGGTGGCCTCCAGTCTGTGACTGCTATATTAAAATGCCACCTTCTTGGTGAAGTCTTCTTTGATTATCAACAAGGAAAAATGACTGCTCTCTCCTTTAGACACCACGTCATTCTGCTTCTCTCTCTCTCAGACCACTCACTGCATGTCCTGCCTTGTGTCATCATGATTTGTGCACCCATCTTCTCTGTCACATGGATCTCTGGACTTCCAAGGCATAAATCACAAGTAATTGATGTCTGCAGTCCCATGGTGCCCAGCGTGGATGGATTTGTAGAAGAAAATTCACAGAGCAGGGACCGTGTATGTTTTACTAACTGTGTTGCCTTGAACAAGCGCAGTCAGATATCTCATGAAGGCTTTAAGTGTGAGAAAATGGGAGATTGCACGGATGCGTTATCTGGTGAGCCTCCTTTCATTGCCTCAGCCCTGAGCCTGTCACTGTGGAGCCTATTTGTCATTCTTGGCCCAGAGGAAGCTTCACTTACTGAATTGCTGTGATCCTGGGCAGTTGCTGATCTGTGAGCAAATTTCAAACCAGCATTCTTGGTGGCACTGATCATCTATGAAAGCATTTATGAGGTGACATCCAGCTAGTAAGATGCCCGGGAGTGGGACATTCCCAGGGAAGTTGTCCAGATTCCAAAAATAAACTCTGAGGCTGCCAATTAAAGAATTGGATTCTGATACCAAGGACCATTTTTGTTTTTATTTTGTTTTTTCCCCTGTGCTGCTGGTACCATCTTGCCCTGGGTCTACAGCTACCCAAACTGCCCTAACCTTGTGCAAGGCGACAATGAATCTGGCAGGAGTCAGTGGTACACAGGAAGATCTGAAGACTCTTAAGACAAAACTTAACAATTAGTATGTATTATTAAAAACAAAGTGAAGTGCAATGTAGTAGTTAAGAACATGGGTTCTAGAGTTAAGATCCAAGGCTTGAAACTGGCTCCCTTAGTTTAGGGACCTCAAGCAAGTTATCTAACCTCTCTGAGGCTCAGGGAATTCATCTGTAAGGAAATGAAAGCAGTAATTTCTATCACACAGGGTTGTTTTGGAAATGAAGTGAGATCATGCAAAGAAAACTCCTAGCATAGTACCTAACACATCATAGCACTCAAAAATGTTAACTATTATTTTATTGACTTTATGTCATTATTAGTATAGTTTCAAGCAATAAAATTCCCAGATTAACAGTTAAAAGGAGCCATAGGACAGACTCTTGACCACCATCTTAATGGAGCTAAAACACTCATAGAATATTGAGACCCCTCTTCTGCCTGCAGGAATGACTGTTCTTGTACATCTTTGGAAGAATGTACCTCATATTTTTGTCAGTCTCCATCTAGATCTTTCTTTCTTATCATCCAAGAACCAGAGATAGAACCACTAGTTGGAAAATATGATGAGGCTGGTTTCAGCTCATTGTAATAGAACTTTCTCTAAATATGAGACAGACTGCGCTGGAGGTAGTGAATGCCCCATCACAGGAGGTAGCCCGGTAAAAGCTGGATGAACACTTATTGGAAATACTTTGAAAATAATCCAGGTAGCGTATCCAGCAATTGAACTAGAAGAACTTTGAGGACTTGATTAATCCTAGGCTTCAATGCTATTTTTATCTCTTCTTTTTTTATTTTTAGCACTTTCTTATAGAAAAATAATTTGATAACATTGAAAAGCAACTGAAACAGCCACTGCAGCTGGGGCTCTACCCTGTGGAACAGAGCATTTGTAAAGCAAAGATCCCCAAACTGCTATCTTTGGATAGTAAAAAAGAATTTCTGGTACACATTCTACCAATCCCTATAAAACTCATACTTGAGAAGTCAAAAAAATTCTACTTGGAAAGCTCGTATTTCTAAAAGGGCATCCACTAAATTGCTTAGCTATGTGCACCTTGAGTTGAATTAAGTTCAAGAACAAAATGTATCAAAAAATGCCTGCCTTCTAGCTTTTAATATGTCACACCTTCTGGCTATGAAATATGTCTTTTATCTTCTGGGGAGAATAGAATCTTTCATCCTAATCAAAGAGCACTTATTAAATGCCATGGTATTATAAAGAATTTGTCTGGTTTTTGTCCTGGATACCTGGCAGGAAGATTACCCTTGAAATTTCTTAAGTGATAGGAGTGTCTTTGTTACACTAACAAGGTGACTCCTGGTGGTCCCTTAAATAGCTTCACAATGGAGGCTGGTCACCAGAAAGACTGGCCAGGTGATTAAAGCCTTGGAACTTTGAGCCAGACCAACCTCCAGGGAGAGGAGGGCTAGAGAGTAAGTCTAATCATGTGGTCAATGATTTAATCAAGCATGCCTATGTATTGAAACTCCAGTAAAAACCCTTGATACCGAAGCTCAGTGGAGCTTCTTGGCTGGTGAACACATTCTGCCAGGAAAATGACATGTATTACTCCATGGGCAAAGGGCACGGAAGCTCTGTGTTCAGGACCCTCCCTGACCTTGCCCTATGTATGCCCTTTATAATACAATTGTAATTATAAGTATAGTGCTTTCCTGAGTACTGTGAGGCATTCTAGTGAATCCTCAAACCCAAGAGGGTCTTAGGACCACCAGATTTATAGCCAATTCATCAGAAGTGCAGCCTGAGGACCCCTGAGGTGCTGCTGATATCTGAAGTAAGCACCGTCTTGCGGTTAACCGAGCCCTTAAATCTGCGGAGTCTGACACTAATTCCAGGCAGTTAGTATCAGAATTGAGTTGTCATAGACCCAGTTGTGGTTGAAACAGAATAAATGCCATAACCTAATGTTGCTTTACTGGATAGATTATGTCTTGGCTTTCCCTTCTAAGAAAGTTTGGGCCACCAAATGTTGACAAGGAGGTGAGAGTTACAGACAAAGAACGTAACCCAGAGAAGGTGACAGGGAAATTCAGATGGGAAGAAACTGGACCGCTGGAGCATTGTGAGCACTGCACAGACAAGAAGACACTGGCAGCAAGGGTAGGTTTGGTCATGAAAATTCAGGAAAGAGTGGGAATATGAGCCAAAAGGAATGTTTTTATAAGTTCTTATTTAATTTTCTTACAAACTTGTAAGATAGTCATCATCACTTTCCCTTTACAGATGAGAAAAATGGGACCCACAGAGGCTGAGAAATAAGACAAAGCTTGTAAGTGTCAGATTGTTTGACTGTGACTGCCTTGCCCCGTGCAGGATTTCATCCTGCCACTCCTTGTGAGGGTGACTGGCAGTGCCCCAGCATCACTGTCTGCGATGGGAAGCCTCGAGCGGAGACTGGAACACGGTCCTCGTCCAAGACTGGGGAACAGGCCTCTCGTGGTAGGAGAGGAGGGTCCTGCAGAAGGTTTCTGGAGAAGCGGAAGCACGTGGCACGGTTGTAATGACCAGCATTCACACGTGGAGGTTCAATGCTGTCACTAGAGCAGACGGAGGTGCTTAGTCACAGAGACAAAGCAGAAAAGAAGCAGATTCAAACCAGGAGCTCCCAGTAGCCTTGGTGCTGAGCAACCTGAATTCCTCCTGTCAGAGATCAGAATTAATCCCCAAACCCCAGCTGTAGGGCTGGATGTCTGTAGAGACAGGGATTGGCCATGGGTCTAAAAGGAGCAGGTAACACAGGTACAACAGGCAGTAAGTGACTACATTGTGATACAGCCTAAATCCAGCTTGATTAGAAAAGAATAAAAACTCTTTTTAAAATACAGCATAGGCAAAAAACAAGCAAACAAACAAACAAACAAAAACCATATGCATAGTTTACCAGCGTGCCATCCCAGCACAAGTGAAAGGTACGCTATTCATTTGGGGAAGAGAAGGGAAAATAGGTGAGCTGATTTCTCGTTTTGGAGGTGGTACAAGACAGATACAAAACGTTTTTCTTCTTAACTAAAACAAGAAGAAAATGTACTAACATTAAAATAGGAATAATTGTTTGAATGTCAAGGAGAAAGAGGAAGACCAACAGAAGCTATGTCAAGAAGACAATAGACAGGTCTACCTTTCTCTTGGTTATTAACCGTTCAGGAATTTTATCAAGTCCTAACATCACTTTATTCAGTTTGCAGACATTCATCATATCAAAGAACTGTAAATTGACCTTTTTTTCATTTGAATTTAAATTAAAGGTAAGTTGTCCCTATCTTTTTAAATAATGTTGCATACTTAGGGTTTCATAAAATTATCATCTACACGTCCATCTGCTTAAAGGCAGATAGAAAGCAACTGCCTTACTAGATTTTTTCCCCAGCTTTATGATTCTTAACTTTATTTTAAAATTTTTAGCTTTTTAAAATTGTAACATACATCACATATACAGAAAAATTCACTATTCAGATTTTCTAGTTCTTCTTGTGTCAGTTTTAGTAAGTTGCATTTTTGTAGAAATTTGTTTATCTGTTAACTTTTTTATGTCTATAAGATTTGAAATGATGCCTCCTTTTTTCATAGCTGGCATTGGTTATTTGAGCATTCCCTCATTTTTTTCTTGATCAGCCTCAATAGAGATATCAAATATTATTCATATTTTTAGCAATTTTTAGTATTATTTCACTAATTCTTCTGTTATATTTATTATTTCCTTTATTCTACTTCTTTGAGTTTAACTTCATATTCTTGTTCCAACTTCTTAAAATGAATGCTTAACTCACTGATCATCAGCCTTTCATCGTTACTAATACACATTTAAATTATAATTTTTCCTCTAGGCCCAGCTTTTGCTACATCCATGAAAAAATTTTGAATGTAGAATTTTAATTTCCAGTCAGTTCAAAATATTTATAATTTCAACTGAGATATATTCTTTTATTCATGGTCAATATTGTTATAGGTAACATAGAGGTAGATTTCTTAATTTCTATATATGTAGGGATATGTTTTGTATTTTCATAACTTATTTCCAGCTTGAGTACACTGAGTCTGACAACACACTCTGAATTATTTCGACCCTTTCAAATTTCGGACTTACTTTAAGGCCCATTAATGCAAGTGAATTATGGAAAATGGCAAATTATTGTGAATGATTCATGTGTGATTGAAAAGAAAAAATATTCTGCAGTTATTGAGTGTAGTTCTTTAATCTATGTAAAACAAGGATAATTCAAATATTTTATATCCTTACTGATTTTTTACCTGCCTTTTCAAGAAGTTATAGAAGGAAAGATATTTGCATTTTACAATCTCCCATTATGATTGTAGATTTTCATTTCTTATTGTAGCTCTGTAATTTGTGCTTTATATATTTTGAGGCTATGTTTTTAGGTGCATGCAAATTGGGAACTGTGGTATCTTTCTGGTGATTTGAAAATATTACCATTTTGAGCTATATCTCTAGTGCTTCTACTATGTCTCGTGTAGTTTTTTTTGTTTTTGTTTTTGTTTTTTTAGTGGCTGCTTTAGGGATTATAATAAACATACATTTGATCATCATTATTCATGAATTTTGTATCTGTGAGTTCACCTACTCACTAAAATTTATTAACCACAAAACCAATACTTGTGGCACTTTTGCAGTCATTTACAGACATGCCCAGAACAGTGAAAAGTTTGAGTCACCCCATGTGGACATTCCTGGCTATGGTAGAACAAGGTGATAGTGTACTTTATCGTTTCAGCTTTCATAATGTCCTTTTCATGGTAAATTTAGTGCCACATTTTTTGCTTTTTTGGGTAAATCCAATGTTTAAAATGGCCTGAAAATATAGTCCTGAAGGGCTGTCTAGTATCCCTAGGCAGAAAAAGGCTGTGATGTGCCTCATAGAGAAAATATGTGTATTAGATAAGCTGCTTTCAGGAACAAATTACAGTGCTGTTGGCTCTGAGTTCAATGTCAAAGAATCCACAATATATTAATATATTAAGGTGTCTTTAAACAGAAACATAAAATAAGTTTATGTATTGATCAATCGATGAAAAAGTTATGATCAAAGGCTCACAGGAACCTAACCCTAAGAGCCATGGTTCAATGTTTGCAATTCAATATTCTTGGAGACTTCAAAGAACATAACTACTGTAAATAACAAGAATTAACTCTACTTGACTTTCCACAGTCTGCTGAGAACTAATACCTACCATCCGTTTGGAAAGTAGAAATTTTATCATCATATAGATCCCTTTACCTTGGCCTCTTTATCTTACAATTATCATAAGCAGTATATCTATGTATATTGAAAATTCTACTAGATAATGTTACAACTTTAGTGCAGGGACTAATGAATTGAAGGGTATAAACATTGCTAAGGCTCTTGGTATGTTCTGCCTTACTGTTCTTCAGAAATACAGGGTCATTTCAATCAGCAATACATGAGAGAACCTTACCAGCATTTGAAATTTTGTATTTTAACAATTCTCTAATTTCTATATCATGTTTCTCAGAGAGGAACTCCATAAAACAGTCCTGTAGTTTGTCTAAAATATAGTTTCACTACAGAGAGAGTAGGGGTGTGTGTGTGAGAGAGAGAGAGGGAGAGATGGGGCAAGGGGAAGGAGGAAGGGAGGGAGCACTCAGCTTCCAGCCAGAATATAGCAGTGGTCAAACAATGAGTGAATCAGATTCCAGCAAAGGCAAATAGAAAAAAATTAATTTCCTCCTTGCTAGAAAACCTTGTTTTTCAACTACTTATTGCTGTAGTGGTCATGTCACTTCTCTTAATCCTAGGACCACCTTCTAAGCCCCAACCACAAGTCGGTAAGACCACATTTGCCCCTGGTAAGAGCATCTGGATGTAGCCCACTTGCTCCATCCTACAGAAGCCTGGAGGAAACTGGAAGCTCCAGTCTATCCCAGTAGAATTAAGCCTTGCCCAGAATAACACAGAATGTTCATTTCATTTTACAACAAGGCATTTTAGGTCCCGTGGGAAATGCTGTTATTAAGTGGTTGAATTCAAAACATCATTTTATATCATATATACAAAACACAGCTTTTGCCCTCAGTAAACACATTTATAGTTTTCTTTGAAACATTCAAATTATGCAAAAATCACACACACACAAATATAGTCACATAAACCAATTCCTAATGCTAGAAGCTAAACATTGAACATAGGTTCACTTTGCAAAGATGAAAATAATTTAAAAGTTCACTAATGAGAATCCCATTTGCAGTATCACTTCCAGTTCTTCTCTCTGCATATTTTTAAGTTATTGAGATAATAGCATATAGATTATTTTTATCTTGTTTTTTACTTTTTAATGCAAGCATTTTAACTGCTACACATCACTCTATAATAATACATTTAATAGCTGCATAATATGCTATAATTTACTACTTGCCTTTATTTTCTGGAGAGTTATCACATGGCAGACCCTGTGCTAACCTCATTTAGCCCACATGATGCTCTCATAAGGCAGTAATATTATCATTCCCACTTGACAGATAAGATTGTTGCACAAAGTCTGGCATCTTATCTCAGGGATGGAAAAAAAAGTCACGATCTAAACCGTGATCCTGGTTTGCTAACTGTGACTTTCATAGATACTGAAAGAGAGTCCAAATGATCTCTGTTTTAAAACTTCAGTTACCTTGTTTTAACTGAGCTGCTGTCCATTTCCATGGAAACCAGATGCAGCAGCAGAGGAGTGAGAATCGGCTCTCATGAGCGTGGGAAACAATTGCTGCCTGAAAGCAGGACTGTCGCTTCCTAAATCGCACCTGCCCAGCCCGAGGCGTAGACACACGGCTAGAGTTTGTAGATTGTTGACTTTGGAAAGTAAAAAGAAGAGTTCTGCCAGATTTGCCATTTAACTCTCCAGCTAAAGCTCGCCAATAAGTTTAAATAATTCAGGCAAAATTAGATTTTCTTTTAACCCAAAGTTTGCAGAAACACTGTCTCATTGTCTCTAACATTTTTTAGATGTTTGCTAAATATTCTACTTCATTTATATGAAAAAAGCTTACTTTTACCAAAAAGTAATTATTGTTGTTGAGTGACTATTCCTTCTGTGCATAGCTCTATAGGGTAAGAATTTTATAATTATAGTCTCAGTCCTTAAAAAATTATCACATATAACTTCATGCACAAATAGTTTAAAGTTTTACTATGGAAACTAGGTAGAATAAATCACAGTTGGAAAATTTTGTCCCATGGGCTAAATCTAGCCTGCCACCTTCTTTGTAAATAGAGCTTTAGTGGAACACAGCCACGTTTATTCATTTACAGGTGGTCTGTGGCTGCTTTCATGCTACAATGCCAGAGTTGAATGGCTGTGACAAGGCTATCACCTTGTCATAAGATCAATGGTAATATTTTCATATGACCTGCAAAGCCGAAAATATTTACTATCTGGCCCTTTAAAAATAGTGTACTGACCCCTGATCTAATGAACCCCCATATACCTATCACTCAGCTTTGGCTCATGGGAGGCAACTTGATTGCTTTAAGTTGCCTGAATTTGCTTTAAGTTTCCCTTTGTGCCACTTACAAGCCATTCAGTGATTTATAAAACATAAATATCAACAGTTAAAAATTGCCACAACTACAGGTATGACAACTAAATCAGGAAAATGTTTAGACAACAATATGGAATTGTTAGGTAGATAGCAAGGGATTCCCAGTCCCTTAGGGACGAAAGTGTGTGCTGTAGCCTTGGGGCAATTGCCCCACCTGGGAAGAAGGACGAGGGTGGCCCCAGCCCCCATCTTGGTCCTGCCCCACCCTAATCTCCTCCTGAGCAACTGCCATACCTGGGGGAGGCGGGAGCACTCTACAGATCTGCCAATCAGAACTTGGCACGACAGCTGCAAAAGAATGCGGAGGACTCTCTAGCCCAGGGGCCAAGCAGCATAGGTACCATAAAGTCTGGAAACTGACCTCGAGCAAACGGCCTGCATAGTAATGCAACTCCTAACTGTCCAATCAAAGTGGCTCCATGGTGACATCTGAGCCACTAGGGAGGCCCCAATCCGGACGCGATAAAAGAAGACGCAGACCATACCCAAGTCCCTTTTTGTGCCTCTCCTTTGGCTCTCTCTTTGCTGTGACAGTGGGTCTGGTCATCATTTGTGGCATATGTGTCTTGCTCTGTAAACCTGTACCTTGCTTTTTGCCTTATAATTCCACCTCTCTCTCCTCAATAAACCTCATTTTCGTGCTTGTCTTACTTTGGTGGGTCTGGTCATTCCTCAGCCATGAGCATGCTGAGAACCGACATTTTCACACAAACCTGATAGAATTGCTGGTATTTCTTCCTTTCTGTCTTGATTTGTGTCACTCTGGAGTTGGTCCTGAGGAAAAAGGAAGGGAAACAGAACCCAAGGCAGAGAGAATGAAAAGCGTGATTCAGAAAGATGGGTGGCAGCTCAGAAGTGAAGGAATAACTTAAAACTGACAGGAAAATTTCCAGAATCTTCTCTTCCTCACCTCAAGCCCCAGGAACCTGTCCAGCACACACCACCAGCACTAATTTTAATATTTTCTTATGCTAAACTAAGTGGTTTGGGCACAATGAGACTGTGTGGTGTGCAGAGAAGGACACAGAGCCAACAGAGAGCCCAGCTCGGCCACTAGCTTGCTCTGCAGTTCTGGGCAGCTCATTCTCCATTTCTGGTTTAGACTCAGTTTGCCCTGAAACCAAAAGGCACCACCCCTGTCTCACCTAGCTCACAGAATTCTGATGCTCAAATGCATATGTGCATAAATGCTCTCCTCATATGGTGGATACAAGGCATCATTTGGTGAGACCACTGAAATGACACTCAAGAATTTAGAGTGTAGAATTACTTTTTCTAGATCTGCAAAAAATGGTATTTTAGTAGGGATTGCATTCAATCTGTAGATCACTT
>CAUYRT010059493.1:0-25368 GCA_963574885.1 Lepilemur ruficaudatus | reverse complement strand
AGTCCCAGCTACTCGGGAGGCTGAGGCAGAAGGATCGCTTGAGCCCAGGAGTTTGAGGTTGCTGTGAGCTAGGCTGATGCCACGGCACTCTAGCCCGGGCAACAGAGTGAGACTCTGTCTCAAAAAAAAAAAAAAAAAAACAAACAACTAAATAACTAATTGGCTAAATAACTGTCACACATATTTCAAATATTAAATTCAGGCTTAAATTCAGACATCTGTAATATAAAGTTACATCAGCCTGCGAGGCCTGTAACTTCAACTAATTTAGAGGACAGTCTGTTGACCAAAAAAAGAAAGTTTCATGGTAAAGCATCAGTTTCTTGGGGTCTGACAGCCAGGATGATGAGGTGAGTAGGTTTTCTCTTTGGGAGCAGAGAGTACTATCCAGTGATGTGTTAAGAATTAAGAACAGTTAGAGAAAAAGAGTTACTAATTGGCAGAGAACATTGCCATCCTCAGTTTTGAATTTTAGGAGAAATTTGAAGTCGTTCTGGAAAGAGATCAGACATGGCACTTGATAGAGGTAGTTTTCTGCTGCTATTTAGAGGAATCCAATGGCAAAAGAGATGTAATAAAAAGGCTGCTTAACCAGATTTTAGGTTTTTGGATAGAAGGGAGACTCGTGATACTCTGCTCATTTTACAGATAGGAAAATTCTATGATTCGAGTGTGTGCCTCAGTGTTCATGTGTTGGAGACTTAATCCCCAATGCAACAGTTTAAAGATGGGACCTTTAAGAGATGATTAAAGGATCAATCACCTCTTAAAAATGATTAAATGTTATAAAATAATGAAGACCTAAGAGATAAAGCATGAATTAATGCCATTATCACCAGAGTACGTCATTTATCAAGGGAGTGGATTCTTCATAAAAAGGATGAGTTCGGCCCCTCCCTCTCACTCTCTTGAACGTGCTCTCTTGCCCGCCCACCTACTACCATGCGATGATGCGTCAAGAAGGCCCTCGCCACATGCAGGGGCTTCTGCCTTGGACTTTTCAGCCTCCAGAATGGTGAGAAATAAATCTCTGTTCTTTATAAATTACCCAGCCTCAGGTGTTCTGTTACAGCAGCCCAAAATAGACTAAGAAAACTAAAGCTCATGGAGGTTAATTATATTAATATTTCCTGAGGTTTTATGGATAACTAGTATGGGTCTGAGGCTTAAACCAATGTATTTTTGACTTCAAAACTGATGCTTTTATTCTAAAGATAATAAGGAAGATATGATAAATATTACAGATAAGACAATTATAGAAGCCTGACAGTGGATTCAGAAACGGGGAAACAAATTTA
Source organism: Lepilemur ruficaudatus (assembly GCA_963574885.1). Classification (NCBI taxonomy): domain Eukaryota; kingdom Metazoa; phylum Chordata; class Mammalia; order Primates; family Lepilemuridae; genus Lepilemur; species Lepilemur ruficaudatus. The sequence continues at coordinate 24,070 of CAUYRT010059493.1, read as the reverse complement.
TTTAAGGAGACTGGAAGTTGATGATCCATACGCAGTGCTGGGGAAGCGTTTCTCTACGCGTCTTCGGCTAGATGTTGACTTAGTTGACATCAAGAAGATTTAATACATAATTTTCAAAGTTGAATAATATGCAGATCCCTTATCATTATTATACTTTTTATTATAAAAATTTCAAACATACAAAATATAGTATGATTAATTCCCATATTACCCAGTTTTCAACATTTTGCCAATTTCATCTGTCTTCTCAACTTTGTTATTGTTGCTAATATGAGTATTTTAAAGAATCTCAGGCATTCTTTCATTTCACCTATAAATATTTCACTATGTATCTTCAACAATAAGAGCTTTAAACATATATAACAATCATGATATTATCACTCTAATAACATTAATAGTAACTTCTTGGTATCATCCAATATCCAGTCTATATTTAAATTTTATTGATTGCTTAAGAAATGTCTTATGCTTAGTTTGTTCAAATTAGGACCCAAACAATGCCTATAAATTGTATTGTGCTGTTTTACCTCTTAGGTCTTAGTTATTTTACAACATGCCTCCTGCACTTCCCTTATCTTGCATGCCATTAAATGGTTGGAGACACCAGGTCATTTGCCCCTTAGAATTTCACTGATTTGACATTTGGCTGACTGTATCTTTCTGGTGTTTTTTTATATTCTTGATATTGATATTGTTCCTAAATCCACTGTATTAGCTATAAACTGATGGTTAGATTTAGAGCCTTAATTAAATTCAGGTTCAATTTTTTTTGAAGAAAAAAAGTTTTTTACTTCCTATTGCTTCACTTCATGAATCACATGACATTTGGTTGTCATGCTTTCACTTTGTGTAGTGGTTTTTGTATGTCAGCCTAATCCCTTCATTTTAAGTGTCCCCATCAACATTTTGTCTAATGATTATCAGGCATTCATATTCATTGCCTAGGTCAATTATTCTATTAAGAGTTACAAAATGGCAATTTTGTAATATTATCATTCCTTTGATGTTAGCTGGAATTCTTCTCTAAACAATGTTTCTTCACCAACTCTGTTACTCTGAAATATAGTTTATACAGATAGAGTAAGACATGTGTTTGATTCCTTTATCTAATTTATCAATTTTCATAATAGTGAGTTGATACCCCAGCAAACTCCATTGGTGACCAATGAAACATTTTTAGTGTTATTGTGTGTGGGTGTTTGTGTGTGTGTATGTGCGTATATAATGTATTTAAGTAAAGTTTAATCATTATTCCTTCTTCATATTCAAATTGACCCATTGAAGGCCAGTGAAAGCCATTTAAGTTGGCTTCTGTGCTCTTTCAACATGACTACGTAAGTATCTGATAAAAGTCTAGCTTTTTGTCACAATAGGTGTTGGAGGCTCACCTTTTGCATTTCCTGCTCCACTTGGAATCAGACATTTTTTCCAAGTATCTCTTGTTCCCTTTATTGAGAAATGGCGTTTAACGCATTGACTGCCACACTGTAAGAAAAACATTTTTCCTCTGGGGCCACAGTGTTTTATTATGAAAATAGAATAAAAACATCAAAAACAAAAAGATCCTTTCTAAATTTAATTTGTTATTTTTTATTGTTTTCTATGCATGAGTTATATGTAATTCAATTGTCAATATTAATTGTAACAATAAAAACATCAACAAGTAAGATTTTCATGAACCAACTGCAGTTACATATGTTTCACGAGGCCCCGGGCTCGTGAATTAAATACAACTCACATGGCATTTAATGTGTTAAAGACTACAATCTGAGAGAGAAAAAATTTATGTGTTTATGCTAACATTATACTTCATATGAAAAACTGTAGATTTTTTTCTGAACTTTTATGTCTTATACTTTCATATTTTTCTCCTCCACTAAAAATCTTGGCTCCTAATAATATAAAAATAGATACTTGTTTGCTTTGTGCTACAATGTCCCTATAATTGCTATGCTAATAACACTAGTATTAATGCTAACAGAAGACTAATGAATATAATTTAAGATTTCTTTGAGTTATTTTTATCCTTATAGTCCATGGGCGATATGTAGTCAAAATTGTTTCAAAGTTACTTTTAATGTTTCTGTTCTTTGTGTGGCCATGTCACCGTCTCAATGTACAGTTCATTTCATTTATTTCTATTTATTTTAATTTTTAAGAAATGTTTTTCCTTTTTTTAATTAGGCAAAATATTGCCATTTATATGGTTCCAAATCCCAAACCCTTTATCTATATAAAATTCAAAACTACATTAATTCAAAAGTTTTTAATCCCTGTCCCCTCTGTATTTTCCTTTTCCTCCCCCATAGGAACAAGTTTTTACTAGTTTTTGGTTTATGTTTTCATTATTTCTTTTTGAAAATGTAAACATAATTGTATATTTACATTAATATTTCTACTGTTTTTGCAAAACAAAGCTATATCCTTTTTTAACTTAATATAATATATCTTGGAGACCACTGCTTATTAGTATGTAGAGACCTTGCTCATTTCTTTTTGCAGTTGCATAGCATATTCCACTGTATGACAATACCATAGTATATTCAGCCAGTCTCCTCTTCCTGTTCATTTGGGTTCTTGTCCATCTTTGTTATGAATAGTGCCACAGTAAATAGCTTTGTGCACAGTCATTTTATAGTTTTTTTTCTTCTTTGGAGTAGATTCCAAAACGTAGATTTGAAAAGTAAGTTACAAAAAGTAGATTCCCAAGGTTAAAGGCACAGGGAAATTCCCCTATATGTGGAACTGTACGATTTTGTGTTCCCAACAGCAATGTAAGAGAATGTTTTTTTCTCCTAGACTCATCATATAGGATTTTCTAGAGCTTCTGATTTCAGAACAGACCCATAAAAGGGGACAGATTGTTGTGGACTCCCAGTGGTAACTTAAATGATTTTTATTATTATATTACTTAAATATGAGAAAACGTAAAGTGATATATAACTTCTTTATGCTTGCAGTTTTTATAAAACTATTAAAATATTAAAGCAAATATACATATTAAATATAAACAAACTACAAACCGAATACAATTTGTGTTAACATTAATCTAATGAATGGTGTTATTTCCCTGAAATGAAATGGCCACTTATGAGTGTGAATATGGTATTGATTTTTATAGTATTTTTTTTACATTATGTATGTATATGCTATTATGTGCCAGGTGTATTGATCAAAGAATATTGACTCTTTTGGTTACAGAGGAAAAAACCCAACTAAAACGAACTCAAGATAAAAAAAACAGTAATAACAGCCACCTCAAAAAACAACTTTTGGGATTATATTGGATCACAAACGTATAATTGGGCATGTGAAACCAATATTTAAGAAATAGGTGAGCTCAGGGGTTATAGTTATTTCATTTGAAATGTCTCTACCTCTATTCCTGGTTTCTTAAATGACAGCTTTGTTCTCAGACAGATTCTCTCTCTCTCTCCATCAATCTCCTAGCAAAGATGACTCAGGGACAGCTCCCAGCCAATATCATCTTTACAGACCAAGGTCACCCCAGAAAAATAAGAGCCCTAGTTCCCTCTCAATGCCCAAAACCCCCCACCCAGAAGCATTCTGATTGGCTTGTTTAGATCACACGTTCTCCTTTGACCCAGTCACTTGTTCCTCTTATTAGCCAGCATGGGTCATATGTCCAGCTTAATGGAAAGGACGGTAGCTTTCCTGATTTTTCAGCCCTACCAAAAATCCCAAAAAGGAAGGTGTGCAAGACAAGTAATGACTAACAGATATCCATTACATTGTGATATGACTCAATTTTCCCACTACTTTTCTCTATTGGAACTATTAAAACAGTTTGGATATAGTATACCATTATGTAACTTGTCTTTCACATGATACATAGTTGTCATTTATACCATTTACATATTAAGTCTACCTCTGTTCTTTGTTTTGGTCAGACAATAACACTGAAAGTAGGATTACTTGAAAGAAACACAGTCACTGAAATGACATGAGAGTTCTCAGTTCTAAAGGGTCATTCAGAAGACAATTATGTGATTTTAATTTGAACTTTCATAACAATGAGAACAAAGATTAAAATATTCTCAGAGGAAAGACCCAGACCTCTCCCTCCAAGTTGTGCAGATGACATTTGAGAATTAACCCTTTACATTATGGATAAAAATGGAATAATTACTTTCATTAATATAGTTTTCTAATTATTTGAGTGTTATTTTAATGTGTTGATAAAATTCAATATCACATTGTTATCTTGTTTGGTATTTAATCTACAATCTATAAAAGCAAATATGAATATAAAATTAAAACAAATGTAAATACACATCTGTATAGAAAGTGAAACACTTGTTCTCTCAAGAGCTCCAGCTTAAGTGAGTTTACTTTAAACCTTTGAGTATAATTTTCTGAACTCTCTTCTCTGTGTAGTGAGAAACCAATGTCTCTCTGAATATCTCTTAAGATTCTTAGGACTGAGGGGTTCTATTTTCAATACCTTACCTCTGCTTCCTTTGTCTACAGTTTGTAATTAATTGGGGCTAGAGATTAAACACTAGATAAATCTATGCTACTGCCTAGAAAGCTCAATCCCATGAATTGAGAAGGAAACTTGGGAAGATTTGTGACTATTTTGAAGGTGTGTGGATAAAATTTATAAGGGCACCTAGAAAAAACTATCTTTTTTTTGAAAGGCTATTTCTTTTTTAAAGTTGCTTGTGTCCACTTGTCTTAGTTTGTTCATTTTGCTGTAACAAAATACCATATACTGGGTAGCTTATAAACAATAGAAATTTATTTCTCATAGTTCTAGAAGCTGAAGATCAAGGGCCAGCAGATTGAGTATCAGGTGAGGGCCCATTTCTTGACTCATAGATGGTACCTTCTTGCTGTGTCCTTATGTGGCGGAAGGGTCAAATGAGTCTCTTTGGACTTATTTTATAATGCCACTAATCCTATTCATAAGGGCTCTGCCCTCATGGCATAATCATCTCTAAAAAGGACCCATCCATTAATACCATTACATTGGTGACTAAGTTTCAACATATCAATTTTGTGGGAACACAAACATTCAAACCATAATACCACTTCAGGATGCACTGGACAGAGATGAAAAGAAGGTTACTGGCTTTACTAAATTACAGAAGTCATAGTACAGGAATAAGAACGCTTAGTTAATTTAGGAAGTACTTCCCACGTACCTGACTTTAGTTTATTTCTACTGGCCAAGGTTTCCTCATATATATTACAGAAAGATAGGTAAACAAATCATTGGCAGCTTTAGTGGTTTATAAAGACATTGTCTTTAGAGCTGAAGGAACAAGAGAGTGGATTAACATGACGGTTAATTTAACAGAAAAACTGTTTTCCTATGAATTTTGACTTTTAAGCAAAGATACCTTCCTCCCATAAGAAAAGATATAGTGAAATGGTAAAATATGGGGAACCAGCTACATAATGGGTTTGAAGATATGAGAAGCTTTGTTTTGAAGTAGCAGGTCTCCTCTACCGTTAGCCAGAGCAAGCTCTGAGAGAAATGGAGGCATAATTACAAGTGAACTGGAGCCAGTTTTTATAAAAGTTTACTTTAAAAAAGCCTTACATGGTTGCTTTACAAAGGAACTATGACTTTGAGGATAGCTTTTATATTTAGAAAAAAAAATAATTTTTAAGTGGAAGAAATTGTCACCAACACAAACCACACTGAAATGACTGAAAAGACTGAAGTGACTGAACTCAAAAACATAAAGATATCAAGATACTGCTTTGCAAATGTGTCCCCATGTGGATGAAAAGTGTAAAATACCAAATCCTGGGGTAAGGTCAACTTCATGAAAGACTCACGTCCACGTAAATGTTTGCACCTTTTCAATGGGCCATATTTTTTGTGGATGAATTTATTAGTGGTAATGGGACTTAGGTGCACAAATCCTTCTCTGTGTCATTGGGAGATGGGAGCACTCAGTATGCAAAGTCTCTGTTGAAATCAAATGTAATTTGCAGAAGATCCACATTAGTTGCTTAATGCATAACGTAGCTGTCATCCAGTGCATGCTAAAATGCAACCTAAAAATCCCAAACACAAAATGGCTTGTGCATTAATGCTGCTTTAAAAAGTGCTATTAAATATTTTGACCAATATTAAATATCTTGATACTTAATCTGAAGCAAGATTTTTAAAATTACTTGTCATCATGTTGCAGTTGATATGTAAATTTTTAAAGCAATATTCCAGAAGGAAGCAAAATAATGCAACCAAACTGTTTATAAATGCTTCTATTTAAAAATAGTTTGCATCAGATAAGAGTTCATTTCAACTCTCTCATACCAGTAAAATAATTATTTCATCAAGTGAAATTGAATCTTAGTTTCTCAGATTGTACAAAAAAGAAAATTCAAAAACAGAATCAGAAACTAAATTGAAGTTTAAGCAAAGTGTTTTTAGTAAAAAAAAAAATAATAATATAATAATAACAATAATGATAGCACTTGGCTGATGTTTCCAAAACTTAGTTTTTATTTTAAATTTTAAATTTATTTTTATTTTAAAGCTTCAACAGTGCTTTCCAGCAGGTGTCACTGTAGGCAAATATAAAATGACAAATACATAGTTCATAGGGCTTGTGGCCAATAGTTCCTTGAGAAAGAGCAGGTTTATGTTCAGACTCCTTGATTATTATTTTGTTTCTGGTGTTGTTTTGGTAGTGTTGTTAATATTAGTATCTTAGTATTATTTTCTGTTTCTATTGATGCATTCACAACGCAGTAACACTACTCAGTTGAATGAACAGAAGCGGCAGTGTGCACCATAAAGTGATGAAATGATAAACAATACCTGATTTGGGGGTAGAACATTTATCATTTTATAGGCGAGAATCCTGTAATCTTAAAAGTCTGTCTAATTAAACATATTTTAATTCTGAAAGCTTTGAGGGATTTTCCCTAATAGTCTTAATTAGCAATTTCTGATTTTTATAGTTTCTATATAAGCTTTGTTACAAAAATTAAAGTTTCATCAGAAGGAAAAAATTTTAAAGTATTGAGCAAAACACTTGTCATTAGTCTGGGATTGGTATGTGAAAGGACAGTACTAATATTATTGGTTACCTTGAAACTATGCTTCAACGGTTGGGGTAGAATCGAATTCATATTATTCAGCCTGCAAAGAACATCTCATTAGACCCTAGAGAAACCATTTCTGAGCATATTATCTCAAGGAAATCCAGAGAGTCCATTATTTCTTTTTGCCCCCTTCTTTTTAATATGCACAGCACAGGGATAGGGAAGCAGAGTGATAAGGCACTGGCAGGCGAATTTATCAGGAGTTATTTTACTGATTTCAAAGTTTTCCTGTTTGCTGGTAGCTGCAAGCATCTTGGCACGGTTTTCATAGCTTCTAAAGCAGTGTTTGCTCTGCATCTACAGACCAGACTTGGCTGTTGACAATTTGACGTGCGCGGATAGATTTTAAAGAAAAAAGCACATAACAGAAAGTGGTTTGAAGTACTCTCCTCACTCCATCCCCAATAAAAAAGGCCCACATGATTGAAAAAAACCACATTTTATACTCTTCATTCTTAGAAGAAAGTTGTATTCTATGTATCTAAGCAGGTAAACGAAAATATTACTTTCTCCATTTTATAATCAACTCACAAGCTCACAGGGAAATTGCTGGTTCCCGTGACTACAGTTCTGAATCCCAAAATAGGATCCACATCTCCTGACTCACTTCTTTCCCCTAGGACACGTTGCCTAAAATAAGGTTGCTTTTTGGAGTCTGAAACTATATTTTCCTTGTAATAATGTTGCCAGCATTTACAGATCCCTAACTCTATATGTCAACTATGCTAACTACTTTATACACATTTCTCTCAATCGGTTTTCTGCTTACTCTCCTTTCCTATGAGGTGAGTATTATCATCCCCTTTCTACTGATACAGGAACAGATTCAAAGAGCTCAACTTGCATGGTATACTGCAGCCATGAAGACAGAGAAGGGGCTTGGATTTGGGTCTTTACAAGTCCAAGAGCCTTTGTTCTTAAATAGTACATGCTCACAGCAAAAATGGTACATTATTTAGGAGAATAACAAAACTATCATTGGGAGGTCACACAAAAAAGAACAATGCACTTTTCCTGTATTTTGTTGGCTTTAGGTTAGAACCAGCCTCATCCTGTCCAAGGTTTTCAGCTATAGTCCTGTCGAGTACCAGCTGTGTTCAGAATAATGCCTGCAATTCCTAATGGTGTGTCCCTGATTCTGCTTATTAAGCAGAACTACATATCTATAGATTTAAGGCATGACTCTTAACAAAATCAAAGGCTTTTCTGAAAAAAGAGAATAACTAAAAACTTTGAGCATTATAAAATCTTACAGCCTATCACATTTTAAGAAAGTATAGTAAAAATAACAAAAGAATCTCAAAGAACTATGAACTACTCACAGCTCAGTTTGCAACATGTTAGAACATTTCCATTTGAGGCATTTTGGGAAGGCATTTGGACTGTAACTTCAGTAACTGTATTGAGGTTAAGCGTTTACAGTGGATTTGAAGTCAGTCTTAGATCAAAGTCTTTACTGTCACTTTCCTGAATCTCGTTTTTCTCATCTCTAAAACGGTAATAATAATATGAAAATAACAGCAAAGATGTTGATAAAAACCGCTAATAAGTGGTTATTATGTACTAAGCACTGTTTTGAGCACTTTACAGGCATATCTTCCCTTAGGTACATACAGCTTTGTACATGATACATGGCACATAGTAGAAAGCCATGTTTTGTTCTGTTTTGTTTCGCTTTGCTTTGTTTTTAAAACTAGGAAGGGGAGTCTGACAAACTTAGAATCTGTCTTAAGAAAACTAGGAGTCAGTTTTAAGGAATCACTGGATATTTTGGATTTTATTTTTTCATTTTCCTATTAGTTCATTAGTTCCCACTTAATTGGCATGCTTCTGTGTCCAATAGCGACCATCTCACTACTTGTTCTGAAATGTGTTTTTCTGTCCACTTTCTTGTTTTTTCATGAAGCTACTGTCCTTCAAAAGCCTGTGATCTCTGTTCTCCTGTGGGCCTTGGAGAATGGGGCTTGCTCCCTTTAGTTGCACATACATACACATACAAAGTTTGCAAGTTAAAAACTTACACATACAAGTTATACTTTAATATACATATGCTTTAATATATATGTTACATTAAAAATCATTAAAATGAATTTAAAATTTTATATAAAATATCTAACTTTTAAAAAGATAATAGTTTATAGTGTCAAAGGTAATATATGCTATTGTAAAAAACTTGAAAAATATAGGAAATATTCAGAAAGAGATTGTAATCCCAGCAAGTAGAAATAACTGTAGTTAACATTGTATTCTTTCTAAGTATATTCTTTAATTTAGTTAATCCATGTGATTTTTGTATCCTTTTGAAACATGCTTTTCCTTACATCAAAAAATCACCATAGATTTACATTTTAAAAAAACATTTGAAGTCTATTGTGATTCATAATGGTGAGATATGGCACACTGAGTTGACAAGGGAGAAGCCCCTGCTGAAAGTGATTTATTTTCAGTCCAAAAAAGTGTTTCTAACGGTATTTGAATACAACAACCCAACTGTCTCTCCCAGAGCATATTAGACATGTCAGGAAGCTCTTGCAGCACCACTAAACAGTTGCTGAGGGCTGGGCAACTGTGGAGTCCGGTAGACAAAGCGGAGGTGGTGTGCTGGGCAGAGTGGGGGATTCCTTCCATCCAGGTCTTGCAGAGTGGTGGTCAGGAGCTGATGGAATAGATATGGCCTGCCTCCTGGAGAACAAAAAGCAGGAAGCAATATAACTCCGTAAGAGTAGTTACCCTTTGAAATGTAAGTAGGTAGAGTGAGCCCAAACTCAATGGAAGAGCTAAGGCAACAAACATTTTTCACTCTGATAATTATTAAGAGGTTTTTAAAGGCTAGAGATGCCAAGATTTCTCTGAGGCCTTGAAACACTTGGACAAAAACAACAGAAAGATGTGGATATGCCTGGACTTGTGGTTATTTGATGTTGGAATCCAAGGTGTGAGATGTTTAAGGCTTTCACCTCAAAGTAAAATGGAAACTGGAATTAGGTTAAAATGAATTAACATTGGTTGAAGTTAAATGATAAAAAATACTGAACTTAAATTTCTTTCAACTTTGTCCTAAGTTGTGTGTGTGTGCCCTCCAATCACCTTTCCATACAGCACACACAATGATCTTGTAAAGAAATAAATTAAATCCCATCACTCACCTGCTTAAAAGTTTTCCTAAATAGCTTCCTGAATGTGGCCTTTCAGACCCTTTGCTCATCATGCTCTGACCCAGTGACCTTCCTGAACCTCTGCTGGGCTGCTCCAACCCCAACCCCGCCCCTCTGCCCCCCCCCTTGCCCCTGGTTGATGTCAGTTTTCAGCATGTGTCACTGCATCCTGGACAAAAACAGGCATAAGTCCTCAAGAGGATAGATACACTATGTTCAACGTAAAGAGAACAAGTTGTCCCAGATCTCCAGGTACGTGGAGTGATTTACGGTCAGACTATAATTTAAGATAATTTATACACACATATCTAGGTGTGTACACACACACTATATCATTTCCAGGGGCACAAAAACATTTGATCTTTAGGATGACTTGAAACAAAACTAGATGAGCATATCTGTGAGGCGAAAGTAGTATTTGTGATTTGGTGTAGGTGGCTAACCGAGGTTAAATCAGGAGCAAATTTACATAGTACTAAAGTGAGTAGAAGAGATGCAGGTACAGAAAAAAAAGCAGTCACAGGTTTGTAGGGACATTTGCAGCAAGATTTTAATGTGAATGTAGGTAAGCATGACTCCTCTGAGGAAAATGCCTGAGAGGATATCCCATTTATCTGTTTGTTACCTTCATTCATGTATCTTCCTTCATATACCGCCCCCCTCCCAAATTAAAGCAACTTTTGACATTCCCAGAAGGACTGGCTTTAAGCATAAATTCTTTCCTTAAAGAAAAAATTGAAAACGATTGAAGTTGGAAACTCCTCATTAACCATCCTGAGAGCCCTGTGATTTGAAGTGCATGCATCTGTCCCCATCCATCTATTCACTCAACATTTATTAAATGCCAGCTAAACTCCAGGTGCTATGCTGGGAATTGCACATTCCAGGACAAATACTGTTCCCTATTGCTGGGGCATGAGCTTAAGTGATGAAACAAGCCTCAAATTACAGAATGACCATTGAATTGAGGATCAGAAGGATTGAGTTTGTCTTTGTCTCTCACTTTATCCACTTTCCTCTTCTGTTTTCTTCCCTGAGCCCTGAGGAGGAGAAAAAAGGAAGAAACCCTTCACTTCTTCCTTCGCTACTCATTTTCTTACCCTGTCTGTGAAAAAAAGTATATCTCTAACACCTAGAGGCTTCCATTCAGCTCTCAGTACAACGCTCAAAATAGGGTTGGTTTTTAATAATACTTTATTAAATGAATGAATAAGAAAATTATTATATCCTGAGCCCTTCAGGAATCCAAATTTGGGAATACGATAATAATATTTTTCCACATAAATTCAAAGTTTAACCAATTTAAATAACCTTTCCAGATGGGAGCAGAGGGTAAATGTCAAGTTGGGAAGAACTTACAGGATAACCTTTTCCCTCGATTCAGCCCATCCAATGCTTTCTTGCTAAGAATCACCCAGGGCCGCTGCTGGGTGCCTTCTCCTCAACTCATTCCATTTCCTGCCACTAGTCACACTGCATCTCAGCCCTCAATCTTCAGCCAGTTTTGTCTAAGTTCTGAGCTCCAGAGCACTCTCCTTTCTCATGGGCCTTCTCACGCATGCTCCTCTGCACACATTCATTCCCTGGCTAAGGCACTCACACTCACACTGCAGCTTTCTACAAAGCAGACTTCAAACTGGGGCCTCCTCAAAATGAGCAATGACAAGGTGATGTGGGGCAGTCAAGGGACCACTGTACTTCCCACAGTGTAGGCTGACTCCTTGCTATAGGCATTTACTCGTATCTAGATTTACTCACCCCTTCTCAGCAGACTGTGTCTATAGGAAACAATCTATAAAACTAATGCCTGCTGAGGTGCAACTGATGGATAATGACTTAACCTTCCAGGGAAGTTAACCTTTTAAAATGGATTCATAGAGAAACAATGCCTCAAATGCACTTTTGTGGTACAATTTTGAGTTCTGTAGCAGGCTGATGTGGGAGATCTATTTGATTGGTGGATTTTTCTGGTGGTGATCTTCTATCAAGAGCAAGCAAAAGAGACTACTTCTATCTGGGCCTGCAAAACATTGACTCCCTTCACACATTCGTTCACCACACTTGTACAGAGAGAGGTCTTGCTGTGTATCAATACTGTATTAGGTTTATAAAGAGGAGGAAAAACATCCCTACCTCAAAGAGCTCAGAGTATAATAAGTATTTAGATGCACAAATAGATCAGTATGACACAGTGTGTTAAGTGGAGTGATAAAGATGTGCATAGAATATTGAAAGAGCATCTTACCTATGGGAAGGGGCATAGGGTTAGGGAGATGGGCAAAACAGCAGGTAAGGTCCTGATACTACCCATGCTTAACTTATCATAGGATCACAGAGCTTAAGACCTGTCAGGTGATTGTAACTGGGTGCAGTCAGAAAAGCAGAGCTCGTAGAAGATAGTTCAACAGAGAAAATTTGATATGGAGAAATAGTTCCAAAGGTGTTGGAACAGCTGAAAGACCAAATAGGGAACAGGATGGCAACCCAGAAATGAAGTCAAATAGGAAACTGGTAACACCCTAAAGGTGGAGGGACAAAGAGTAGAGGCAGTGTTTCAAAGTGCAGAAACCAAGACTGCCTGGTGGGAGCTGGAACTGCAAAGGACGCTTAGCTACTACCAAAGACATGCCTGAAGCAGAGATGGGAAGAAGTTCCCAGTCTGCTTTCTGCCTGTTCTTGAATCACTTTTCACTGCCTCCTGATTGCCCAAAGTATGACAGTTGTAGCCTGGTTAGCAAGAGCACCCAAAAATTGAGTGTCAGTGGTCAGCCTCAGTGATACAGAGTAGACCAGGGGATATATAGGGATGGATCTGAGAGCAAATAGACACATGATCAGCACAGTCATCTTAATTATTTTGTGTCACTTACTAATTTACATAACAGCTATCATTTGCTCAAGGTTGTCCAATTTGTTTTTAGTAGAGCCAAGTCTACAACTTGGGTGGGGCAGAAAGTAACGATTCAAGTAGAGTTTATGGAGGGACTGTCAGGTTCCAGGCCTGCAAGGCTTCTCACGTATATTGCCATTTGATTTTTCCAACATGCCTAATCAGTGGCTTTGTGGCCCTTAGTCCAGCTTGTTCTCAAACCCAAATGATCTAACATTAAAAGTGAAAAAAAATCAATGTCATCATTAAGCTATAAAAGACTTACAGTAAAATTTTTAAGCGAAGTCTAAGGAATCTTGCAGTGCTCTTTAGTATCTATTCCAACTTCACTGTCTGCATTAGCCTTCTAATAGGATAGGCTTGACACATGCTAAGTAAGTAGATTCCAACGTGTGGCTGAGAATCCTGGGGGCCTGTACGCATACATTTATAACTTCTTGACTCTAGACTTGGGGCTGTGCTCTATCTTTCACAGCTGTATTCTGTAATACTACTTTTCCTATGTATGTCATTGCTAATGTAGTGGGGGGAAATACACATTTGTTAAAATCGTGACTAAATTCAGAGTATCGTTTTTGTGATTTTACACATTCTCAATTAATGGATAAAAAGTATATAGCTGCTGTTCATGTAAGGATCTGAGAAATTTCTAGAGTTGGAAAAGAACTCCCCCTGCCTGGAAAGGTAGGGAAATCGTTAATATAAATTTCCCATGGGAAGTTGGGTATTGTAGGAAGAGCTAGCCCAATGAGTGACTGCCAGCCTTTGTTGAGTGTTCTGGTGCTTTACATGGGTTAAATGATTAATTCTCACATCAACCCTATAGGTGGGTCCTGTTATTATTAAGATCCTATTTTAAAGATGAGAAAACAGAGGCACAGAAGCATTAAGTAAAGTGTAAGTTCTTTGAACTGGTAAGTGGTTTAAACTCATATTTGAACTCAGTCAATCTGCTTGTAAGGTTCACATTTTTAACCACTACTCATTTTCATTCCAAAATTTTTTTCTCTCTTACATCACATCAAGTTAAAAGCTAAACAAAAGGGTATAAGAAAGGTGATTACAGACTCATAAAATTCATTGGCAGTAAACTATTAATACACATTTTTAAGAATTTTATTCATTATATTAAAAAACATCATTTTAATTTTGGCATTCTTTATAGATAATGATAAAATGTACATATATATTTCTTCTCATTTTTCAAACTCACAATAATTATATAATTTTCTTCACTTAAAATAGAGCAAACTGTTAATAAATTGAGTGGTTGGTGCTTAAAGACTGTTAAAAACCACTTCAAATAACATGACAATCTCATCTTTACAGTAATACCAGGTTGTTAATTAGCTGAACTATCCAAATACAAAGATTATAGTTAAAAAGGTTTTGAGTGGGAGGTGATAATGATGCACTGCCTGTTTTAAAACATGCTCTATGCCATGCACTTCAACTCCCATTTTTTTAAAATAAAAATTTCAACACTATTTAAAAACTTTTTTCTTTTCTTTTCTTTTTTATTTTTAATTATGGGCATATAACAGTTATATACCTTTATGGGGTACATGTGATATTTTGATACAGGCATACAGTGTGGATTAATCAAATCAGGGTAATTGGGGTATCCATCACCTCAGGCATTTATCATTTCTTTGTGTTAGGAACATTCCAATTCCACTCTTCTAGTTATTTTAAAGTATACACTAATTTATTGTTGATTATAGTCACTTTGTTGTGCTATCAAATATTGCTCATTCTATCCAACGGTCTAACTGTATTTTTGTACCCATTAACCAACCCCACTTTACCCCTGCTACCCTTCCCAGTTTCTGGTAACCATTATTCTACACTCTGTCTCCATGAGATCAATTATTTTTAATATTTAGCTCCCACATATGAGTGAGAACATGTGAGATCTGTCTTTCTGCACTTGGCGTATTTCACTTATCATAATGTTCTCCAGTTCCATCCATGTTGCTGAAAATGGCAGGATTTCATTCTTTTTGTGGCTATGTAACATTCTATTGTGTATATGTACCACAATTTCTGTATGCATTCGTCTGTTGATGGCCACTTAGGTTGATTCCGGATCTTGGCTGTTGTGAATAGTGCTGCAGTGAAGGTGGGAGTGCAGAGATCTTTTTGATATACTGAATTTCCATCCTTTGGATATATATCTAGCAGTAAGAGAGCTGGGTCATATGATAGTACTATTTTTAGTTTTTTGAGGAACCTCCACACTGTTTCCCATAGTGGTTGCACTAATTTACATTCCCATACGAACAGTGTACTAGGGTTTCCCTTTCTCCACATCCTTGCCAGCGTTCATTATTGCCCGTCTTTTGGATAAAAGCCCTTTTAACTGGGGTGAAATAATATCTCACTGTAATTTTGATTTGCATTTCTCTGATGACTAAAGATGTTGAGCATTTTTTCATATACCTGTTGGCCATTTGTATATCTTCTTTGGAGAAATATCTGTTGTGATCCTTTGCCCATTTTTTAATCAGATTATTTGATATTTTTCTATTGAGATGTTGGAGTTCCTTATATATATCCTAATTGTTAGTTCCTTGTCAGATGGGTAGTTTGCACATATTTTCTCCCATTCGGTGGGTTGTTTCTTCCCTTTGTTGATTGTTTTCTTTGCTGTACAGAAGATTTTTAGATTAATGTGATCCCATTTATCCAATTATGCTTTGGTTGCCTGTGCTTTGATGATATTACTCAAGAAATCCTTACCCAGACCAATGTCCTGGAGAATTTCCTCAACGTTCTCTTTTAGTAGTTTCATAATTTCAGGTCCTAGATTTAAGTCTTTAATACATTTTGATTTGATTTTTGTATGTGGCAAGAGATAAGGGTCTAGCTTAATTCTTCTGCATATGGATATCCAGTTTTCCCAGCACCATCTATTAAAGAGATTGTCCTTTCCTCACTGTGTGTTCTTAGAAACTTTGTTAAAGATAAGTTCACTAGGGATGTGTGGATTTATTTCTGGGTTCTCTGTTCTATTCTATTGGTCTATGTGTCTGTTTTTATGTCAGTACCATGCTATTTTGGTTACTACACCTCTATTGTATAATTTGAAGTCAGGTAATGTGATTCTCTATCGTTGAGAATGATCCATAAGCTGAGGAGAAGATATATTCTGTAGCTGTTGGATAAAATGTTCCCTAAATATATATTAGGTCCGTTTGGTCTATAGTGCAGGTTAAGTCCAATATTTCTTTGCTGATTTTCTGTCTCAGTGATCTGGTCAATACTGAAAGTGGAGTGTTAAATTCTCCAGTGATTATTGTATTGGAACATATCTCTCTCCTTAGCTCTAATAGTATTTGCTTTATATATCTGGGTGCTCCAGTGTTGGCTGCATATGTCTTTAGAATTATCATATCCTCTTCCTGACTTGACTCCTTTATCATTATATAATGACCTCCTTTATCTTTGTACAATTTTTGTCTTGAAATCTATTTTATCTGATAGAAGTTTAGCTATTCCTGCTCTTTTTTTGCTTCCATTTGCATGAAATATCTTTTTCCATCCCTTTATTTTCAATGTGTGAGTATGTGTGAAGTATGTTTCTTGTGGACAAAAGATAGTTGGCTCTTGTTTTTTATCCATTCAGCTACTCTGTATCTTTTGATCGGAGAGGTTAGTCCATTCACATTCATTAATATCATTGATAGGAAGGACTTACTACTGCCATGTTGTTATTTGATTTCTGGTTGTTTTGTGGTCCTCTCTTTCTTTCTGTCTTCCTTTTAAATGTGCTTTTTCTCTGGTAGTGTATTTTAATTTCTTGCTTTATATTTTTTGTGTATCCATTGTAGATTTTTTAATTAGAAGTTACAATGAGGCTTGCAATAAACATTTTATAACCAGTTATTTTAAACATATGACAACTCTGCTTACAAACGTATAAACAAGCAAAGAGAAATCTAATAGAAATTCTACCTTTTAACTCCATCCCCCCCACAGTTTAACTTTTTGTTGTTTCCATCCATATCTTTTTATACTATGTATCTTTTAAAAAGTTGTTGTAATTATTTTTGACAGGTTTGTCTTTCAGTCTTCCTATTCAAGATAAAAGTGACTATATACCACAATAACAGCAATCGAATAGTCTGTATTTATGTACTTACTATTACCAGTGAGTTGTATACCTTCAGATAATTTCTTATTGTTCGTTAACATCCTTTTCTTTCAGATTGAAGAGTTCCTTTTAGCATTTCTTATAGGACCGATATTGTGTTTTTGTTTGTCTAAGAAAGTCTTTATTTCTCCTTCATGTTTGAAGGATATTTTTGCAGGATATAATATTCTATGCCTAAGGTTTTTTCCTTCAGCACTTTGAATATTTCATGCCACTCTCTCTTGGTCTGTAAAGTTTCCACTGAGAAGTCTGCTGCCAGACATACGGGAGCTCCTTTATATGTTTTGTTTTTTCTTTTTTCTTGTTTCCTTTAGGATCTTTTCTTTATTCGTGACCTTTGGGAGCTTGGTTATTAAATGCCTTGAGGTAGTCTTGCGTGGGTTAAATAAATCTGCATGGTGTTCTATGACCTTCTTGTATCTGAATATTGATATCATTCTCTAGGTTTGGGAAGTTCTCTGTTATTATTTCTTTGAATAAACTTTCTACTCCAATCTCTCTCTGTACCACTTTTTTTTTTTTGTACAACTTTTTTAAGGCCAGTAACTCTTAGATTTGCCCTTTTGAGTCTGCTTTCTGGATCTTGTAGGGATGGTTCATTCTTTTTTCTCTTTGGACAGTGTATTTTCAAATAGTCTATCTTCAAGCTCACTAATTCTTTCTTCTGCTTGATCAATTCTGCTGTTGGGAGACTCTGATGCATTTCATGGTTTGTCAACTGAATTTTTTAGCTCCAGAATTTGTGCTCGCATTTTTTTTATTATTTCAGTCTCTTTGTTAAATTTCTCTGATAGGCTTCTGAATTCCTTCTGCGTGTTTTCTTAAAATTTATTAAGCTTTTTTAGGACAGCTATTTTGAATTCTTTGTCTGAAAGGTCACATATCTCCATCATTCCAGAATTGGTCACTGGTATCTTATGTAGTTTTTTTGGTAAGGTCATGTTTTCCTGGGTATTCTTGATGTTTATGGATGTTTGTCAATGTCTGGTCATTGAAGAGTTAGGTATTTATTTTAATCTTCATAGTCTGGGCTTGTTTGAACACGTCTTTCTTGAGAAGGCTTTCCAGGTACTCAAAGGGAATTGGGTGTTGTGATCTAAGCCTTTGGTCACAGCAGCCATATCAGCACTGGGGGTGCCTCAAACCCAGTAATGCTGTGACTCTTGTGGACTCCTAATGGTACTGCCTTGGTGGACTTGGATGAGATACAGGAGACTTCCTTGGATTACCAGGCAAAGTCTCTTACTCTCTTCCCTCACTCTTTGTGTTGAGCTGCTGGAGTTGGGAGAGGACTGAAGTGGGTACTTCCTCCTGGCCACCAGCACCAAGTCACACCTGAAGCCAGCCCAGTCTCACCAAAACTAGTATTGACTGTTGCCCGGCTACCTTTGATGTTTATCCAAACCAAGGGCTCTTTAGTCAGCAGGTGGTGAATCTTGCCAGGACTGGGTCCTTCTGTTTAGGACAGCATGTTTCCTTCTGGCCCACGGTGGGTCCAGAAATGCCTTCTAGGAACTAAGGCCTGGACTCAAGGGCTTTAGGAGTCTGCTTGGGACTTTATTTTACTGTGGCTGAGATGGCACCCAAATTGTAAAACAAAGTCCTCTAAACTCTTCTCTTTCCTTTCCCCAAGTGGAAGACGACTCCCTGAGCCACACTGCCTGTAATTGGTCAGGGTGAAGTGGCGGGGTGACACAGGCACAGGCTTGGCCACCACTGCTGGTGTCTCACTGGGTCATCTACACCTCAAGTCTATTGGCTCCAAGCCAGCACAGCCACAGGAACTGCCCAAGGACTCAGCCTTTGTAGTCTGACTACCTCAGGAATTTAGTCCAGGCCCCAGGCTGCTTTTGTCAGCGAGTGGTGGGGCTAGCCAGAAATCGGGTTTCAGGGCAGAGGATTTCTCTCTGGCCAGGTTAGTCTAAATGCTCCCTCCATGGGCACTGGAAGAATGCTGCCCTGTGCTGTGTTCTCCTGTGCCAGGGCAGCCCTGGGTTTCAATGCACAGTCCCACAGTCACTTCAGTCTCTCTTCCCCGTGCACACAGATTCTCTATTCACTCAGCATGCTGGTGCTGCACTGCCAGGGGATGGGGCAGGTGTGGCGTAGGCAATGCAAGACTGTTTATTCAGTCTTCTTCAGAGCCTCTTTCCTTGAGATAATGTTAAAACCAGGTAGTTTGATCAGTCACCTGATTTTTGGTTCTTTTGAAGGTGCTTGCTTTTGTGGCTAATTATTGAATTTGGTGTTCATGCAGAGGGATGATTACTGGAGGTTTCTGTTTAGCCATCTTGCTTTGCTCCCTCCCCTAAAAGCTCCTTTTTTTTTTTAAGGTGAGATTCCTCTGAAAAATAAAGGTCTTACTAATTGAAAAGTTCTATAAGCAATGGGTCTTGTATCAAGGGGGAATTATGTAAGGATGAATGTTCAAGGAAGGGAATTTTTCTCTATTCTGGGTACAGAAGAGGAAAAATGTCATTCTGTTGAATCTTTTGGAAGTGCTAGCTTTTGAAAACTTAAAACAGTAATGATTGAATTTTTTTAAAATATATTTTTATTTGAAAAAATCACTTTCACATTTTAGTAGTGGCTTCCCTTGTATAATATGAAGCACAGTTAAAGATAGCTCTAGTCATAATGTCCTTGCTTGTTTCCAGAGAAGGACCTGTGGTCATCGTGCTGGGGAGAAGGATCCATGGTCTTCATTGTTTCCATAGTTCCAATGGCAGGTCTCTCATCATGGCTGCGTCTTGAACAGACACATACGTCCATTTTATTCCATAGCCAAACAGCATTCTTTTGACAAACATTTCTTGAGAATTTTCAATGTTCCAGGCCTTGGGCAAAACTTGGGGATACCTTCATGAGTAAGAAATGGGCCCTGACCTGAAAGAGCTACCAGTCTAGGAGGGAAGTCTGACATGTAAATGGAAAATTACTGTCAATAAATTTATCATTGTAAGAGATTTCCCACATAGCGTGCTATGGGAACAGAGGCAAAACCCATGATCTATGCCTTGGTTGAGGGAAGGAAGCAAAATAATGTGGTATGGCTGTCCAGCAGAAGTTTTGCAAAGGAAATGATAGTTAAGAATCTTGAAAAGTGGGAAGAGTCTGGCAGGAGCTGTGGGGAAGAGAATTTCAGTCAGAAGGAAAGGCATAAAGTTACATGGGGGAACTGAAGAATTAGACAGGTGTAAATTTGAATTCCAGATCAGTAACTCCTGGGCCATGCAATCTGAGCAAGCTGCTTATCATCTCAGAATAAAATGGGGAAAGTAATCCACACCTTGTAGGATTACTGGGAGGATTAAAGATGATGTATTTTATACACGTGGCTCTGTGCCAACCACAGACCTTCTAATGGAGGGTTCCTCCTTTTCATCCAGGTCGTTCCTGTACAGCTCTAATGTCACCTCTTAACTACCCTTTCTAAAGTCACTTCTCACCTCAGCCCTGTTCTTTATTTGGTTACATAATGATTTCCAGTTTTGTCTACTAAAATGCAAGCTCTATGAAGGCAGGGATTTGTCTTATTCACTGCTATATCGCTAGTACCTGAATTGTGTCTGGCATAGAGTAGGTGTTTAATAAATGTTACCATTGTCACTAATGTTATAAAGACATGAAAGGACATGATGACTCATAGAAATTGTGTGACTGTAGTTAGAGTTCATTGTTGATATAGAGGAGATGATGCTAGAGGTACACTCAAGGCTTTGACTGTAAGGACCTAAAGGGTCTGGATTTTATCTGGCAGGTGTTTTGGTAGCCTTTTGAATAGGAAGCAAAATTCAGCTTGCCAGTAGGCACTGTAAGCAGAAAGTCAGCAGATTCTTGGTATTGTGATGTAAGAGATGCTAAAGCCTCTCTCCTTTTCTGACTTTGAGGAAATTCTCTTTGTAATTTATCTCCTCTATTCCTTCCTTTATCTTAAGGCATTGAAGTTCTCTGTGTGTTTGGGAGGAGTCACACATATTTTCTATTCCAGCCAAATATCACTCATGCTTTCCATCAAGAAAGAAGAATCTTAATTATTTAGATAATCAGATCCTTGCAAAGGTAATTGTTTCATATAGGATCAGAGAGTATTTGAGCTGAACCCAGTTCTAATTTTGTAAGGAAGGAATGGAGGACTCATGGATGATTGTAGAACCACTGATTCTCCAATCTGTGTTCCTTCCACTGTGCTTCACTGTCTTTTCCTTCACCTGGGCATGATTATACCCATCCTCTCCTCCCTGCTCCTATCTACCTGACACCCTATGAATGTTACTGCTATATGTGCACATAAGTGTTGATCAGTTAATACCAATTTGATGGTGAGTATATGTGGTGCTTGTTTTTCCATTTTTATGGTACTTCACTTAGTAGAATGGGCTCCAGCTCTATACAGGATAATGCAAGAGGTGCTAGATCACCATTGTTTTTTGTGGCTGAGTAGAACTCCATGGTATACATATGCAACATTTTATTAATCCACTCATGTATTGATGGGCATTTGGGTTGTTTCCACATCTTTGCAATTGTAAATTGTGCTGCTGTAAACATTCTAGTGCAGATGTCTTTTTTATAGAATGTCTTTTTTTCCTTTGGCTGCCTGGGGGATGGACACACTTGAAGCTCTGATTCATGTGGGGCAAAGGCAATATATGTAACCTAAACATTTGTACCCCTGTAATATGCTGAAATTTAAAAAAAGAAAAAAAGAAAAAGAAAAGGATTTAACAGGCCATATTTATGTTTTTATCAAATGGAATTGCCACATAGCAATCCACTACGTAAGAATTTCCTGACTTTATGATACAATACCTTTTTGAAAACTTGGGGCATTGTAGAACAGACAGCATGAGCTATTTAGTTATTTGCTGGATGATGTTAAGTAGCAAATACAATGGTGAAGGCATTAATACAGTAAGATATGTGTGTTTGGCAACACTAAAAAATAGACTCAGAAAATGGCACCCCACCTTTCAAATTTGTCTCAACTAGATTTATATTCAATGTTCCCTATGGCTGCCAGAAAGTTTTACAATTATATTAAAAAGATAAATTGTTAACTTCTTCAAAGAAATTTTGCCTAAAACTATGACTCATGGTGCTTTGACAACATGGATCTTTTACCTTTGTGAGTATTTCTGTGTACTTCTGTATGGACAGATAGTTAATCTTGCACCTTCATCGCTCATATAGAAGTTCATATTCTATATAAAGAATATGAGCATTTCACAATCATTTTCTGCCATACCTTTCTCTTCCAATGGCTACTCTAGGCTACTCTTGAGGCTCAAAGAAATTCCTCTCTCTGGACTGAATGGTTCATTTTTCTATGGTGCAGTAAGAGTTTTTACACATGTATGGTAGAAGCATAGTCCCTCACGAAAGGCTCTGTGCCAGATGCTGTGTCTATAAAGATGACTAAGATTCTATCTTTGCCTTCACATGGTTCACAGTCCAGTCACCAAGTTATTAGTGCAGAGATTCAACTTCTGTGAGAACAGGCACTATATATATTCAAGGGACAATCACCCGCGCTAATTCAAATAAATAGTTATTCAGAGAGCCCACTGATGACTAAGAAAGTATTAAGAAATTTGGTGTGCCACTTACCTTCTCTCCAGTTTGAAGTTCTTATCAATAGAGTACATACACAAAGATCCATGGCCACGTGAGAAATGAACTCTTGTTTTATTATTAGAGACAAATACCCTATGACTTCCAAATATAATGTTTCTAGCAAATTCTTTCCTAGAAGCTAGCTTAGCCTTGAGACTGAAGTAGGATTTCTCTCTCATCAAATGGAAATGGCTAAGCTGGAAAACATACTGATTCACTTGTCAATCTGGGAGAGAGCCTGAAATATATATCGAGAAAGGGTGGCCTGTTCTGTCATGTTTAATACAGAGAGACAAGAAGCACAAACAGGCCCACCATACCAGATGGGAACAGTGAAAAGATGGCAGGAGCACACTTGAGTATATAAGCACTGACCCTTACCTGGCAACCCAAACCACTAGTGCAATGTGTTCTGGTGAATGTCACATTTATAACCTTGATGTTTACCCCAAAACTAAGGCTTATAGACCTGAGGGTCTATGATAATCATTGTTTTACACCTTTAACTTTTTTCTTCTTTAATACAATGTGGCTCAAAATAATTCGTGTAGAAAATCCATCCTTCATGAGGAATGACAATGGCATGAGAGAGAGGGATCAGGAATGTTTTCTATAAAAACTCCTGGAAAGGTAAAGGAATGGGTCTCCTCTCAGAGTCAAGGCTAAAATGTGAGATGAGGGAGAGGCACAAGGCATTCTTGGTAAGGTGAGTTCTGGCAAGGGTCCAGAGGTGGAAGAGAAAGGCCAAATTTATTGAATGTCTGAAACTTCAATGTTCAAGGGCCAAACAGGGAGAGTGGAAAGAGGCTAGAAATAAAGCTGGAGTGGTGAGCATAGGATGCACTGCAAAGAATTCCATTACTCTCCCACCCCCTAAATTTAGCCTTTTATCCTGGTAGTTATGGCCTGTCTTTGAAAATCTGGAAGCAAGGGAGTGACAGAATTGGATTGGAATTTTAACAAAAGCACTTTGGTGGGAAGAGGAGAGCAGATTAGAAGGGACCTGTTATGGGTTGAATTGTTTCCTCTTTCAGAAAAGACAGTTGAATTCCCAATCCCCAAATCCCCAGTGCCTCAGAATAAGACCTTGTTGGAAATAGAGTTATTGCAGAAGTAAATGGTTCTGTTATGAGGTCTTACCAGAGTAGAGTAGGTCCCTAATCC
>CAUYRT010059491.1:0-12061 GCA_963574885.1 Lepilemur ruficaudatus | reverse complement strand
GAAGACAGTAGCAGCACAGCCCAGAGACCTCATGACATTCAAATACAGACCCCTTTGGTTTCAAGGTCATCCACTGGACAAAAGTGGTGACAGGAATTTCCCTGGGATTTTAATAGTGTTAATCATAAGAGTGTGGCCAGGTGTAGTGGTGCACACCTGTAGTCCCAGATACTTGGGAGGTGAGGATGACTTGAGCCCAGGAGTTCGAGGTTGCAGTGAGCTATGATTGCACCACTGCACTCCAACCTGGGCAACAGCAGGGTGCTGCTTCTGATGTGACAAAGACACCATGAGGTACTTAAAACATTTTTTTACAAATAAACTTTATTTTAGAATAACTTCAGATTAACAGAAAAATTATGAAGATATACTGTTTGAAGATACAAACATATAGAGTTCCCACACATCCACTTTCCCCTATTATTAGCATCTTACCCTAGTATGGTACCCTTATTACAAGGGATCCAAATTGGTGTATTATTATTATTATTATTATTAACTAAAGCCCATACTTTATTCAGATTTTCTCAGTTTCCCCTAATACATTACTTCGATCCAAGATTGCCTCCAGAATCCCACATAATGTTTAGTTAGTAGTCATGTCTCCTTAGGGTCCTTTTGGATGTGACAGTTTCTCAGACTTTATCTTTTGATGGCCTGGACAGTTTTGAGCATCGCTGGCTAGGTATGTTATAGAACGTCCCTCAGTTGGGATTTGTGTGATGTTTTTCTCCTGATGAGACTGGAGTCCTTAGGAGGAAGACCAGGGAGGTGAAGTGCCATTCTCATCACATCGTATCAACAGGACTCGCCACCGTTGATGTTGACCTTGAACACCTGGCTGAGTTAGTATTTGTCAGCTTTCTCCTCTGTAAAGTTACTCATTTTTTCTTCCTTTCCGTACTGTCCTCTTTGGAAGGAAGTCATGACACACAGCCCACACTTAAGGATTAGGGAGTTCTGCTGCACATTCTTAAGGGAAACAGTATCTACATAAGTCAGAATTCTTCTGCATGAGAAACGTGTCTCTTCTTGTCCATTTATTAATTAAATCATTTATTTATATCAGTATGGAGTCATGAATATTTATCTTATACTTTGGAATATAATATAATACGACTTTTAAAATTTTTATCACAGAAATTGTTTTAGCTTTGGCCACTGTGCGTCCTTTTAGCTGGGTCCCGTGTCTCTTAGACATACCCACATAATCATGTTTTTATTTTTTTAAAGCACTTTCTTATTTTCTGGCATTACAAGATGCTATAGGCTCATTTTGTATATTTTCTGCCTCTATCCTAGAATCCGGTATTTTCCAAGGAGCCTCCCCATGAGATTTTGATAAATATATTGCTGTGTGTATGTGTGTGGAAAGCAATGTCTGCAAGTGCAAGGTGCAGAGGATGGGTTTCCCTTACTCAGGTCCAAGGACAATACTGGCCACACTCCCTACATCATGGAGTTGAAGGGACAATTAAAGGAGTTGATGCATATGAAGTGCTTGGAACAGTTCCTGGCACATAGTAAGAGCCCAGTAAATGTTGGCTGTTCTTAATAATATAGCTGCATGCAATAGAAACTTCCCCAAGTCTTGCCAGTGAATGCTGCCTGTTAGCAGCAACCTTAGCAATAGAAGTCGGAGCCAATAATTGAGTTATCCTGTACCATGTGGAGGCATCCGGAGATTACTCACGTCCAGAGATGATCTCTCTGGTTCACTCTCCAGAGCAAACCTTTTAAGCCTTGACCCACATGGCTTGCCCTGTAAGTAAAGATAAATCCTCTGTTACTATCCCACCTGGCGTGGATTGGCCAGTGCCTTTTATTTTAATACCTCCTTATATCTGAATGTCTTCTGCAGTGTTATACTCTACTCACGCTCTTCTTGTTTTCCTTGTCTCTGTTCTGTACACTCTATATTTTGGTGGCTTGATATTGAAGTGACTCCTTTATCTCTGCTCGACCTCTGCTTTCTGGCTATAAGAACTCCCCATTTAGGAAAGAAGAAATCTCCATGCTGGAAGCTGAGGCAAAACACTCCAGGATGGGACAGCTTCCTGGGACCACACAGAGTGACCCTGTGTCCAAGGCTTGCTGGAGACACTTGAAGGCCTACCTCAGCACTTTTACATTTAATATCTTACTGCTCAATTCAGGTATAATTTACACAAAATAAACCGTGAGGTTGCTCTCGGAATGTAAATATTATGGAGGAGTTTCAGTTGGGTAAATAAGACTAACGCACGTGTCTATAATAGAAAGCATCATACAGTAGCTGTCACGTTGCTGTTGAGGATGAGAAATTCTATAGGAGGTTGGTAAGCAAAGGGGAGAGGAGACAGATCATAGGCACTTACTGAATGGAGCTGCAGAGCTATTAAGGGTGTGGATGCTGGGACCAAGTGGTTTGGGCTCAAATCCTAGCTCTGCCACTTGCAAGTCATGTGACCTTAGATGAGTCATTTAAGCTCTCTTTGCTCCAGTTCCCTCACCTGGCGATATTATATATTGACTTCAGAGGCTTGTCTTGAGGATAAAATGAGTGAACATGCACAAAGCCCTTAGGACAGGGACTGGGACCTATTTCAGGCTATATCAACTCTATGCTGTTTTTACTAAATGCCATGCACCATGCCAACAACCTTCATGAGATATCTCCTTTTACCTTTTCTGCATCTCTGTCAGGGATACTTTAGCTACATTTTAAAGGCAAACTCAAAGGAGGACAGGCTGAGGATCAAGGCTGCTTATGTACTGGTGGGAAGGAACTTGGCATATATGAAGACAGAGAGTCCCATCTGGGCAGGCAAAGGGACAGTATTAGGTAGCTACGAACTGAAATGTGCTGAGGTTTGGTGAGTTGGGGAGTGAAGCTGGATCCCAAATAAGGGGATGAAGAGACCAAAGACTGCCTGGGGATGCAATCCGCCTCTTCCATCTGCCGAGGACCTTGGGCTTATGACTTAAGTCCTTGTACCCCAATTTCCTCATCTGTAAAATGGAGATAACTTGTTCAACCTCCTTGGGATGTTACATGTTTAAATTATGTATTTACCTGTACTTACATGTAAAAAACATTTAACTTTATACATTCCCAAAGCAGTTTTGCATGTGTATCTTTTTACATGTAACTAGCATGTATCTGTTTTAGTTCATGTTTCCTCAATTCTAAGATGCTGTTATATTTAGCATCCAACATCAATTTAACAGCAGGTCTTTAGAGGCCAAAGAAATACTGCCACTTTAAATGTAAATGTTAAATATAAAATGAATCCTTATTACAGAAATGATCAAATATAAAATGCAAGGCCTTCCTAGAAAGGAGAGACAGAGCAGTAGAATCTCATTAAGCATCTCCCCCTCTCTCCTCCATCTCTCCTGCTAAATGCTCCTTCTAAATTACAGACCTACTCCCTGGGACCTAACCCACAGCCCAGGGCTTGCCCAAAGCCTGCCTGTGGTGGCCCCCAAGGCGAGGCCTGCAGGAGGGGGTAGAGTCTAGGAACAGTGCATCAGTGGACTTGCAGCTCAAGGGAGGTAGAAACTGCCTTAAGGGGTGTACAAATTCCTCAGCTTTGAAGAACTTCAGAGTTAGACATCGCTAAATCATTAAACAGTGCACCTAAGGGGAGTTAACATGCAGAAAAGCAAAGCTAATTTGGGCTCTCAAGTGACTAACTCAGAATTACCCACTTAAACTCTGAACCCTTTAATTCATACAAATACATTCTGATTCCAGAGGAAAGTATTTTTTCCCTCCTTCAAATTTTGGCCCTCTCTGATAGCCGGGGCAGAGGGCTGAGGTAGCTTTGATGGAGTGGCTTTTGCCTCCCAGGAACTCTGCAGTATGAAGAGGCAGGTAGAGAGGCTTTCTTGGTAAGAGTAAAAATTATCAGCTACTGCCCAGAGCTCCTTACTAGCCTCTGATTTTAGTAGATTTCAATCCTACCTGGACATCCTGAGGTAAGATTAGATCAACAGTTCTCAACAGAGGGAGATTTTACCCCACTTCCCCACCCCAGGGGACATTTGGTAAAGTTTGGAGACCTCTATGGTTGTCTCAATTTGGGAGGGGGCAGTGCTACTACTGTCTAGTAGGGAGGGGTCAGGAATGCATAGGACAACCCCCCAACAGAGCATTATCTGTCCCCAGATGTCACTAGTGTTGGGGCTGAGAAACCCTGGATTAGACCAACAGAAGGTGACTTCTCATCAGGCCACTCTTCCCAAACGCAGAGGGCCACTGAATGCCCTCACCTCTAGCCCTGGCAAAATGTACACACACAGTATCTGCGTTCTGAAGTCAGAATACCTTGCCTGGAAACTCAGTCACTTTACATTTCGAAGCCTTAGTTCTCTCATCTGCAAAAGGGGATAACAACAGTGGTTTGGGTTGTTGTGTAGAATTTAATCTTTATGCAGTAAGCATTCAGTAAACATTAACCTGTCCCAGGATTGAAGCATCCTTGTTTGGGAGAAGTTTACTATCCAAATGGACATACAATCTTTTTCCTGGGTCCTGAACTTCCAACCGTAGGCTCCCTTCTCCATCACTGATCCTGCTGTCTCTCCTCAGGTCCCGTTTTCTTCCACCGTGATTGTCACAACAGGCTGATGGCCCGCTTCCCATTGCAGTCAGAATCTCTGCCACAGTGAGCTATTGAAAGTGACAAGCTAAGCAGGTTATTCTCCCACTGAGTCTTGCCACAGGCTCTGCAGCCTGCACAGTGAAATTCATGTATCTTATCGTACCCTCAAGGCCTAACTCTCGCCCCAAATTCTTCCCATTTGCTTTGCTCCACCTTTTGCTGAACCCACTTCGTATTATTAATATTTCCCTAACATATTGCTCCATGCCTTCCCTGTAAGCCTTTGTGTGTGACGTTTCCTCTGTTTTGAGTGCCTACTCCTTTGTAAATTGTTCTAGCAAATGTTTATTTCCCAAGATTCAAGCCAAGACTCAGCTGGGAAACTACCTCTGAAGCCCAAGGAGCCAAGGCGTCCTTCGCTTGGGTGTCCATGGCACAAAAGGCATGCTCAGTTCACCAAATTCCCCGTGGTGTGGGGCTTTTGGGGACATATCTGTTTCACTCATTGATTGTTTCAGAACAATATCCTCCTAGAAAGAAACCACTGGAACCAGATTCTTCTATCCCTCTAATTTTATCAGGTGCATGTTATAGCTATCGGGCCTCCTAAGTCTCCAGCCTTATTGTCCTGAGGTTAAGAAACCAAATTAAGGCTCTGCTCCTTGGTGCTGTGATTCTCAACACTTAGTTTTGTGACTCAACTTCTCTGAGCCTCAGTTTCTTTATCTGTAAAACTGGAGTAATAATATCAGACTCATAGGTTTCTTTGTGCAGATTAAATGAGAAATTTACATAAAGAACTTGGTGATTGGCAACAGTGCTCACTGATAACTATTTTTCATGTTATGGTCTCTTTAGCCTTGAAGGGAGAAAACCGGAGACCTGGAGGCTGTGGGCAGTAGACCAGGCATGACCATGGGGTACAAACATTCACCTGGTGGATCAGGAGGTGGAGGTAGAGGCGGGATCTTAAAAAAATAGCTTTGCTAGGGTTGAATCATGCCAGCCAGGCTGGATTGCCGTGTGTGTGTGTGTGTGTGTGTGTGTGTGTGCGTGCGCGCGCGCGCGCATGAGTGCACTTTCACACAAGTGCACATGGGTGGGTGATGAGGGGCATAGTTGAGATTCAGAAACAGGACTCAGCCATTGGCTTCTGCTAAGACAATTGGGAAAAGCTCTGAACCCATCACAGCCAGGTGACAATCCTGCAGGAGCTTAGTGAAGCAGGGAGGCTGCACAGCAAGACCCTGGGAGGCCAGCAAGCAGCTGAGAGGCATTAAAACCCTTTTGTGACCAGCCCCAAGAAGCAAAGGAAAAGTAAACCTGCTCTAAGGTTATCATTCCAGAGCCATAGAAAATGTGCCTCAGGGAAGGGCAGGAGCCCAAGGAAGGTTTTCTGTTGTCAAGCTTTCTTCTAAAAACTCACTCTGACCTGCAGCCTCAGAGCCCCTGGGCCTTAACACCCAGGGTCTGAAGAAAGCTAATGCAGGGGATGGTTTCTCCCATCAGCCTCCAGGCTGAGCTCAGCAGTGTGTCCCTGGGGAGAGTCCCTTCCTCTCTC
This sequence comes from Lepilemur ruficaudatus, assembly GCA_963574885.1. Taxonomy (NCBI): domain Eukaryota; kingdom Metazoa; phylum Chordata; class Mammalia; order Primates; family Lepilemuridae; genus Lepilemur; species Lepilemur ruficaudatus. The sequence goes on along the minus strand of CAUYRT010059491.1, from coordinate 5,911 downwards.
CAGTCTCAATGTCTCTATCTCTGCAGTGAGGCCATGACTCTCAGACTGTGGATCTAATTCTGAATGTTTCCATGTTTGCCCCGGAGGGTCTCGGTCAGAACCCCCATCAGGCTAGCCTTGTCAAGGCAGGGCCTCTCGTCCCCAGGGCTGTGGCTCTGGCCTGGCTTCCTGCACTTTCTGTCCTCTAAGGGAGACGCGCAGTGCCCCGTGTCACCAGCTCCTGCCCTCTCACTGTGCTTGTCCCCTGTGAACCTGTCCCTGGTTTGTTTCAGGAATGCATTGATTTAATGGACTGCTTAAACTCACAGATATTGGGGTCAGATGTGCGGAGTTCCTAGTGGGGTGTCCTTGGCAGAGAATTTAGCTTCCCAAGGTTCAGTATCTTAAGCTGTCAGGAGGGTATGGTGACAGCCTTTTCTTCATTAGGTGGATGCAATAATTAAAGGTGAGGATTGCAGGTGAAGTGCTTACCTCAGTACCTGGCCCACTGTCGCTGCTTCATACTTGAATACTAGTTCATTCACTGCCAGGGGTGTGCACAAAGCTGCAAGTGGTCCTGGGCTGCAGGAGGGCACGGCATGTTTCTTTCTGCTCCGTGGAGAAGGGACCTCCCGACCTCCTTCACATCGTCATGTATAGAATCTCGTGATCATTCGCTGATTTCCAGATCACATGCCTCTGAGTCCCTGGAAGTCCCAGGGAGCATGTAAAGTGGCAGGGCATGGAGGCTGTGCCTGAGGACCTGGGCCATGCTGTTCCTGGCTGTGCTCCACACCCAAGTGAGTCTGCTGGGTTGCGGGAGCATCGTACACAGTGGAGCTGGGAGGGAAAGCAGGCGTGCTCCACACCCAGGCGTAGGGAGTGGGATGGGCTCTGAGCCTCAGGGAGTCAAATTACAGGTGGGCCAGTCATCAAGAACTCAGACACCACCGGGTCAGTTTGGGTCCTCAGAGAAAGAGATAAAGGCATGCACGGGTTTTATTGGGGAGAAAATCTGTGCAGGATAAGAGGGGGAAAGTAAAATTAGGCAGGGAGAGTCTTCAGAGGTGATGCAGGTCTGATACCTAGGAAAGGAGAGAGGGAGGGAAGAATTGGGTAGGAGAAGCTTTGTCCAGGCTGATGGGGAATTTCAGCAGCAAAGATGCTCATTGAGGTTTCCCAGGAAGGGCAGGGATGGCCCTATTCTGATACTCCCTGCTGTGCCCGGTCACTGGCTGAGAGCAGTCAAGGGAGGCTGGGCTGGCCTGACATTCATGATGTAATGGATTCAAAGATGTGGTAGCTGACAGCTGTCACCCACCTACCCTTCCCCCCAGCAGGTTCCCTTGAGGGAGATCTGAGCAGGGCAGCTCCTTGGCCACCACACCAGCTGAGATGATCTCTTTCTAGGAGCTTCTATCATGAAAGTATCTATGATAAAAGTCTGATGAACCCACTTTCCAACTGATACACACACAGGCATACACACATTGTCTCACTGTGAATACATGAGTATCCCGACAAGATAAGCAATGCACAAACAGATTCACACACATACAGTGTCTCACAGAAAAAAGTAGTGAATAAGATTCTAGCCTGAAGTCCGCTATGGACAAAATATACAGTCTTGAAAAGAAAACATCCCTTTTCTTGAATTCTTTTTTCAACTGTAAAATTAGAGGCACCACTCAGACCTCTTTTGACTGTATCATTTTATGAGTTTATGAATTACAGTTCTCTTACAACCACAAGCAACAGACAATGTCAATGAATAGTCTCAGCGAGGCAGCGAACAACCGGCACACTCATTCACGTAGTGAACATTCATTGAGTATCTGGAGATTATGCCGGTTGCTTCCGGCATAGGTGGGTGCAAAAACAGTAAGGTTCTTTCTCTTGCAGACCAATATGCAGGGAGGATACGGATGGGAAGCAGAAGTAACGAAGGAAATAATGCAGGCATTTGTGGAAGATAAACAAGATTCAGTGTCAGACACTGTCCAGAGCCGGGACTCCCCAGCGATTCCACGCACTGCTCATCTGTCTGATGTGAAAGGTCATTTATCCACGCCATGCATATTCATGGCTCACTTACCGTGTGCCAGGCATGGTGCTGTCTGTTAGGTTAAGTGAGTTCTCAGTCAAAATCAGGGACTAAGGCCTCCCTTTTGGACATTTTCCCAGACCTGTTTGGCTCCATGTTAAAACGGTACTCGTCGCAAACTAGTGGGTGCAACTCTTGCTAACTAAAGCGTTCCACAGCCCAGGTGTTTTATTTTCTCCTGTGAACCAGACAATGTGAAGTGATCCAGTGAAGAGGCTTTGGCAGAGAGTCAGGGGACTGTTGCTTTTTTCCCCCGCCTCTGGCATGTCTAGCTCTGCAACTCCAGCAGAGCATGCCACCTCTCCTATCCTCAGTTCACCTTTTTGTAAGGTGGGGATGGAATGACGGCCACAATCTCTTCCAGTTTCCAGGTAACTGCATCGAAGTATTGGCTTTTCCATGAAATTCAAGCAAGCTCTTTTGCTTTATCAATTCATAAATGCATATTTTAATGAAAAATTGATACTAAGTCCTAACCCATTCTTCCCCGGGACATTATTTCTAAACAAAATTTGCATGTGATCCTCAACTCTACAACTCTTTAGCTACATGGTCTTGCACTTTACTATTCCTTCAGAGCCTCAGTTTCCTCCTGGGGAAAATAGTTTCCAGGTAGAGCCATCTCCTAGGAGGTGTTTGAGCTTGTTTTGGAAATCCAGGGAGAGTCTCTGACGAGAGCCAGATGCCCAGCTGTTTCTGGACTCTGGTAGAAGGGGTTGCCCCTCTGGGCATCTCTTACTTTCACACTTGAAGACTCTGAGGTTGCAGGGAAATAGGGTGACTTTTGTTAAACAGCTGCAACTCGGCAGTCGCGTTTGAGGTCACGGCGCTCCTTCCGCGGCGGCGGTAATGTGTTTATTTATCACTGCCTACGGTCCCGTCCTCCTTCCCTTCAGTTTGTTCTGCCCAAGGCCGTCGGGGTACGACAGAGATCAACAGTGTTTCTACAGAGATGAAGCAGCTCGTCAAAACCTGAATTAGATGTTAAATCTTTTTGAAGTGGGGAGGAGGGGAAGAGAGGGAGGAATCATATTGTGCGAAGAATTTATCCTGTGTTGTTTCCTGTGAGATAATGTCCCCGGAAAGATTTGTTACCGGGCAAGTTGCAAACTGCTGTTTCAGGCTGATAGGTGTTGCCAATTCATTTTGATGAATTCTGCCAGTCGGAAAAGTGTTTTCTTCTCCTTTCGTTTGCTGGGGTTGGCTGGAGATGGACAATGATTTCAAGAGCTGGAATGACATACACGGACATGCCCAGGATGTGTGGGCAATGATGCTTTCAGAGGTATTGGTGCTGCGAAGAAAAGTCAGACAAAGATTGTCAGGCTAAAAAGGGTCTACCCTCAGCCCCAACCATGTTCTCAGCTGCCACTTTCCCAGTTACTTACTGTTGCCCCATTGATCCCCTCCCACCCCCTATCACTGCCTACTCTCAGCTTCCAAAGAGCCCTGTGATTCCCATCCCTGCTAGGTGGGGAGGAAGAGCAACAAACTAGACTCCGGAGTCAGACAGACCCAGGGACAAACTTGGTACCATCCCTGGTGGCCTTCCCTGGACAACTTACATTATCTCTATGACCACCAATTTTTTCAGCTGTGAACTGGAGATGGATATAGCACACATCTCCCTTGCTGTTTGACCCCTCCCTCGGTAGCCACACGCTTGCTACACAAACACAAGAACTGAACAGATTCAGATGCATAATTAAGCCAATTCCTTTCTCTCTGAACTCGTGCTACTCACTTCTCTGAAATTCAGGGACAGAGTAGAGACGCTCTTTGTTAACCTGACTCACTCTCCAGGTTTGGATTTTGAAGCATACTTGCATTGCGTTCTTAAGTTTAGCATGAAATAATGTCATTAAAGCAGTTAGTACAGTTTCAGCTGATGGTGAGTGCTCGGTAAGTGTTCACGAGGACGATGAGGGCAATGGAGTAGCCTTGACATGGAGAGTGGTGCTGCCTTGGCATTGTCCTTGTTTCTGGACTTCCTGGGAGCTACAGCCCCTGGGCATCCACGATCACCACCTGAATCCCCGCTTCTTCCAGCTCAGCCCCTGCCTGGGTCCCTCTCATTCCCTAGGCCATTTCTGCAGAGCCATTGCCCTCCCTCCCCTTGCCAGTCACCAGACAAGCACAAGTGCAGACCTATCTCCTCACCCCCAGAGGGAGGTTACTCCATGGATCCACCCTGACCATTCCCAGGTCTGCAACACATTCTTGGCTTCTTCCTCTGGCTTCTAGAGGGATCTTGTCTCTCAGCATTTGCAGCTGGAGCATCTCCTCCCACTTCTGGCCCAAGCTCCACCCACTTGACTCTTTCTATTGTGGGTATAAATTGCACAAGTCCAAACAGGATTGTCAAATCCAAGCTGGGCGTTTCAGGTTTAGTTACGGCCACTGTGGGCTTTAATATGTTCCTTTTGCTCCTCACTCGCAGCCAATCTTACTTCTCCTTGTCTGGTCTTTGCCCTAGTTTTTGCCTGTTAACACCAGAAGTTCTTTATTTCTCTGAAATTGCCACCTTTGATACTTCCTGCTAATCGAAACCTATGACAGTGCCAACCCCGTAGAAAGCTGGAAAGCTAGAGCTTCCCTCACTGGTTCAGGAAGTATCTCCTGGTTGGGCTCACGCCCTGCTTCAACCCTGTCTCCCCTTGGACACGCCCATGCCCTCTTGCTGTGCCCAGTGTCCTCCTTTCGGGCTTGTAGCTTTGGAACAACGACATCTGGGATTTGATTTAGTTTTCCCTAAGGAAGCATCTCTTGGCTCTACACACAAGGGGAACTGGCCTTTGGACCTCCCCTGGCCCTTGGTCACCACCAGTAGAGAATCACTGCCTCTGGTCCTGCTGTGTGCTAGGGGTAGCTCTGCATTTTGTCCTCAGGTCTGTGACACTCCCATGGAAATATTCTGTCAGATGAATCTATCCTCCTCCCTGCTGCAAGATTCAAGTCCGTTCCTCTCCTATCTGGGCCTCAGTTTACTTCTTTGTATGAAGAGGGTGAGAGAGAAGTCCTCAAGATACCTTTGCCTTTTTCTGGGGTTTCTGTCATCTTCTGGGATGACTTTTTGAGGATCTCTCCTGGAGGAGGTATAGGAGGGTGGGAGAAGGGATGCAGGAATAGCCCCCTGCTTCAGCTGGTTATGGGTTCTGAAGGACTCCACCCTCATTAGGCAAGGCCACCCCTCATCCACTTCCTTGGCCTTTTTCACTCTGCAGAGGCCATGGCAGGGTGGCCCAGGCACCCACACTGCCATTCAGGTTCCCAATCTCTCCCCATTCGCTGAATTGCTCCAGCTTTCAGAAGCTGCCTTTCCAAGGAGATGCTTCAGCCTAGCAGTACAGCTTCATTGGACAAATTGTCACTGAGGCAGTGACTGAGAATAAGCACCACCAGAAGCCACTCTGGGAACTCCCAAGGGGAAAACAGATGGTGGCTTGAGAGAGCTGAGCAGGAATGAGGGCTGGAGCCCTGTGAGGATGTGACACCCAAGGATGCTGTGTGTCACCTGGGTGGGGGGCTTTGATGCCTCCCTGGAGCTCTCTGAACATGCTCCACATAGTCAGGAATTTTCCAGGGACCCCACTCCCTATATCAGAACCTCGTCCATGACAGCCGCAGGACACGTACAGGAGCAAATGAATATTCCTTGTGGTCAGAGAATCATCTGGGCTGAAAAATGTTTGCTCCCATCTCTGGGGCTCCCATTGACTGTAGAGCAGCTGAGAGGCTGAACTCGAGTCCTAAGTGCACAGCATTCACCACTCAGTCACTGTTTAGTGAGGAGAAAAAGAGGGAGCAGAGGAGGTTTCAGGGAGAGTT
>CAUYRT010059487.1:0-25888 GCA_963574885.1 Lepilemur ruficaudatus | reverse complement strand
CGTTGAGAGTCGGGCAGATGGGAGGGGGGCTAGGAGGGTATGGGAATATACATACATAATGAGTGTGATGCACACCGTCTGGGGGATGGACACGCTTGAGGCTCTGACTCAGGGGGAGCGGGGGACAAGGGCAATAGACATACCCTAAACATTTGTACCCCTATAATATGCCGAAATATAAAATAAGACTGAGAACCAAAAAAAAAATAATTTACTAATAAAGCAGAAAGAAGAAACTGTGAAAACTTGTCAAATTTCTTTTAAATCCACAGCTAAATCATTAGTCCTCAAAGCAGAGTGCTTATTAAATAGATCTGGTCAGTTGAATAGAAAGTTCACTTTTTAAATTTTTTTCAAATGCTGAATCAACATATGACATTAAGAACACTTCTAAAAATGCAAAACCCAATGTCCAAGGTCATATGCAGTCTTTCCTGCATCTGTATACTGCTTGGTGGTATACACACTTTTCTGTTTATAGAACTTTCACACGCATCACACTAAAGATGGGCTTTTTGGAATTTTATATTAAAAACTAATAAAGTGAGTCACAGAAACCACTGGCAGATTCACAAGTTGCCTCTGTGCATTGAAGAGAAGAACATTGAGTAGAAGGGAAGGTATCAAGCCCTCGAGCACCTTCTCCAATAAATCTGCAAGCCTTTACAAGCGTTGTTGCATCTGATGTAATATAATTTGTCAAATTTCAACACAATTGTTCATTCCAAAATCCTGCCCTTTGTGAACTTATTGGATTTCATTTTAAAAATCATAGGTGATATATATTGATTCTATAAAACCAAGAACTACAGACAGGCAAAAGCAAAAAATGGTTAGCACATCTCTAGATGTTTTTCTTTTCTGTGCTTATTTTCTCAAAGACAGGTTCACATACCATGCACATAGGTTTGTAATCTTTTGTTGTCATGTAACAAACACTGGGAGCCACACGTCTGTGAAGTTCCATTCAAGAGAGCCAGTCCTTCAAAGCTCCACTCCTTAAGTTGGACTCCCAAGGCTTCCTAACGATCTTGAAGAACCCTGTTTTGATGACTCAAGCTTTTGTCCTCTCCGGATCAGTTTCTTCTAAGACAAGCCATGTGGTTTTTGTTCAGGCTTAGACCTGCCTTTCTCCTTTTTTTTGCTTCTGTCCCTTCCTTATACTTCTCCTTTCTCCTCTAGATAGCCTAGATTCTAAATTGAAGGCATTTCTGTGGTGTCTCTTGGTACAGGAGGTGATAATTGCCGATGACTAATTTTTAGAAATGCAATGTCTCCTCCCTTGTATTAGGACAATAAATAAACAGGGCTTAGGTACCACTTAAATGCCTGTCCAACAACTAGCAAACTCTGCTCTGCCTACCTTTATTCAAGGGAACTTCAGTTGGGAAGTTAAAAAAAAATAACTTTCAAAGTAAAATGAGATCCTAAACCTAGTCAATATTAACCACAAATCTATTTCCACAGAGGAGCTGGTGGGATTTGGCTGGACTTTCATATTACCATCCTCACAGAATACACATATCGATTTGCTTACCAAACAGGCCAGACGGCCAATTTCCATAAGCACATGAGACTACAATGAGATTAAAGCACAGGGGAAGCAAATAAATAAATAAACCCCATGAAACTGGCAGAAATCAATATAGTATTTTCTATAAGAAAGCCAGCAACCATTATGCAACATCTTACATACATAAAAGGTGCATATTGAATTAACATGACTTGTAATCACTATGATTATTTAGGATTTATAAGGAAATGATATAGTGAGAGTAAGAAATTCAATTTGGCAGTTCTATTTGGCACACTTGACTTTGAGCCTACAGTGTGCCCAACATCGAGTGACTTGTTCCGGAAATACAGATCAGCTTTCCATGCCCCTGAGTGACAACGAACAGGTTTGAGAGACAGGTTCCATAACTAATTAATATGCAAGGTTGCTGTGGGCTGGTGGACTCGGAAGGCTTGGAGAGGTTACAGGACTGTCATTTCTGAGCTCTGCCAACCTGGCCAAGCCCCTTCCCTGTTCTAACCTTCAGTCTTCTGATCTGTAAAATGCGATAGGGAACAACTCCCTCACTTTACAGGACTTAAATGAGAAACTCTGTGTGAAAGTACTTGGCACACTCTGGGCACCAATCATGATTTAAAAAGGAAAAGGCGGAGAGAAACAACTCAAGGGCTAGAGTGAGTCCATTCAATTTGCTATGAAAGGCCCAAGGAAGGAAAAGTTGATTTTTGCTTAAGGTAATCAAGAAAGGTATTTTGGCAGGGAGGACATTGAAATTGGGCCTTAAAGGATAGCTGATTAAGCTGCATTAGAAAAATCAATTGCCCAGGTCACACTGCTAGTGTGGTGGAGTTGGGCAGTCTAACTCCACAGCCCATGTTCATGACCATGATACTAACGTTAGAGAAGGACATGTCCTCTGTGTGACCCTCCAAAACCTCCAAAACCATTCTCTAAGGTTAGAGAATGCCCTAACCTTAACAAAGGAAGGCAGCCATAAGCTGTCAAAGCTAGTAGGAACCTTACAAGTCATTTTACAGATGCAATGCTGAGCCCCAGCAGCCTACGGGACTTAGCCAGGACCGTGAACCAGGGACCTAAGAGATATGGCCCAAGGATCCAGATTCTGGTGTCCTGCCTGGTGCATGGTCCACTCCGTGATGGTAGTAAGTAGACTAAGAGAGATCTGCGCATTCAGCTAAACATACTACAGCCTTGCTAAAGCATACTGTGCAGTGGATACTAGCCATGCATTTGGGTCTTACCAGACCCATGCAAGGGACATTTTCTTAGAAATATAAGAAAGATATACTAAATAGCAAATAGCATATCCTATATACTAAATAGCATACTAAATAGCAAAATTCTAACCCATATTTTGAAAATAGGTTTTAAGAGCATACAACCTCAAAGTTGGAATCAATTCTAAGTGGTGCAGAAGGGGAACAGGAGGCAGGAAAGGAAGTCCCCTCAACCAAAAAGTATATTCCCTGACTCGTTCAGGATGGTGCCTTTAAAGCTTTATCCTCTAAAATTGAGACATGAGGGTAGCAATTCCTTACCCCTTAGCTTGATTTAGTTATCCTCTCTGACTTTACATGTCATTTAGCTAAAGATTTTGATAGGTGTCAAGATATTAAAATAGCACATGTAGGGAGAGGGCAGTAGAGGTAGGGGGGCAGGAAAGAGAGAGAAGATGCTCCAAGTGGGGATCAGGGTGGGATGGGAGGAGGGATGGGTCTTGAAGTGACAATCTTGATCTTCAAATATTTTCTCATGGCCAGTCCACTTATCTTTCAGCTAAATAAGTGAACAAAGTATGATGGTAAGTTTAAACAAGAGCAAAAAGCTTGGCTCAGAATCAGGTAAAGTGGTTCAAAAATCTTACGATGCTGGCCAAAGAAAAATACTGGCCACACAGAACCTGGTGGATCCTTATTTCATATGCTGCTATGCAGGAGACAGGAAGTTACAGTTGATCTTGGCATGATATGGACAGAAATCCTTTAACATTGACAGTCAAATTCTCAGCATTTTGGAACACCATACCATAATTGTTCCAAGATGAATTTATGAAAACCAAACACTTTGGGAAGACCTTTTTCTCACAATGGAGACAAGAATTCCAGTTCTATGCCTGTTGGAGCTATAATCTGCTTTAGGTGTGAGATTCATTTTTGGTGCCTCATAGATCTTCTCTAAGCCCTTCCTTCTTTCTGGTAACCTCTTTCCTTCTGTTCCCTCCCTTCTGTCCAGAGCACTCTCTCTGGGCACCTTCCTTAGGATAAAAGCAAAAGGTAACAAATCTCTGAGCTAGCATCTTATGCTGAATTAGTTTAACACATAACACTGCTTAGGTGATGTAAGTCAGTGTTGGCAAAAGCAGCAAGTTTTAGTGGGTTCAAATCCCTACGCTGTCTATATGCAAACTGGCATGTTACTTAACCCTGCTAAACCTCAGCTTCCCCATCTGTAACTGGAGTAAAACAATAACCACGTTGAAGGGTTATAAACAGTCAAGAGAAAATGGCAGTACAGTGACCAGTACCGTAGTAGATGTTCTGGAAACCTAGGCCCCTTCCCTCATTACTCCATAGGCAAAGTTTAAAATAAGAGACGATAGCAAAGTTAAAAGCCTGAAGGCAATGAAATGATCCTTAACGAGGAAATTTCACTTCCCCTCCCCCTCCCCCGGCTCCTGGGGCTAAGAGAAGACGGAAGGCAGGAAGATCCCTTCATGTATATTCTCACGTCAACAAGCGCCTACCAGTTCGTAGGTTTGTTGCAGACTTTCCATCCTGGGACTAGTTACCTTAAAATCAGGTGGAACCAGGCCAGGCGTGGTGGCTCATGCCTGTAATCCTAGCACTCTGGGAGGCTGAGGCAGGAGGATCGCGCAAGGTCAGGAGTTCGAGACCAGCCTGAGCAAGAGCAAGACCCTGTCTCTACTAAAAAAATATAGAAAGAAATTAGCTGGACAACTAAAAATAGATAGAGAGAAAAAATTAGCTGGGCATGGTGGCGCATGCCTGTAGTCCCACCTACTCGGGAGGCTGAGGCAGAAGGATCGCTTGAGCCCAGGAGTGTGAGGTTGCTGTGAGCTAGGCTGATGCCACGGCACTCTGGCCCAGGCAACAGAGTGAGACTCTGTGTTAAAAAAAAAAAAATCAGGTGGAACCAGCCCCTTACTGATTGTGTGTTTGTGCCACCATATTTCTTATAAATAAATACTTGGATGTTACTCAAAGTGTGGTCCATGGACCGTGCACTAGCGTCACCTGGGGGCTTGTTAGAAATGCAGACTCTCAGGTCCCACCCCAGGCCTAACACAGCAGAACGTGCATTTTAGCGAGATCCCCAGGCAACCCAGGTGCCCAGCAGAGCTTGAGAAGCATTTATATAGACCCCACTACAGCTGTACTACTTTTTAACTCCAATGAAGTCATTGTGGTCCACAAGAACTTTCAAAATTATGTCAGTGCAGTTGCAACCACATGGTTCATCTCCGTTCCTTTCTATCTCCATCTAAAATACCCCCAAGCCTCTGACTTAGAGAGACTTCAGGAACCTGAGAACAAATATTTATAACTAAAATAACATCACAAAAACACCCAGAAAAGAGGTCTAACTAACATCTATTTGTCCTTTTGGAAGCAGTTATGAAGCCAATATGATAAGTTGCTGAAAGGTAATGCCTGAAGAATAGTACGCAGAAAATCAGCAGAGGAAACAGCGCAAAGGTAGCTGGAGCTGGTGGTGATATGCACACAACCTGACAGCTTCCCTGAATGAGCTTTTGAGCGAGCGGGGAATTTACAGTGAAACTACAGCAGTTCCAGCCTCTGGTCCCCAAATTACCTGGTTCCATCCAAAGTCGAGGGGGAAGCAAGCCCTAGCAATTTCATATTCATAATTTTGTACTATTTTTCTTAAAGTGGGCTCCCCAAAGTTTGTAAGCTTCAGACCCCACAACACCTGGAACCGAATCTATTTTCCTGTAGGATATGACATGGCGAAGCCACCTGCCGCTTAAACGCACCATCTTGGCTTGTTCCGTCGTCGCCTGGGTCTGCCGCGGTGGTTATTCTGCTCTTGCGGGAACGCAGCCCCAGCTGTCCTCTTCCCAGCGGCAGCAAATTGTCTCACATTTTCCCAGCTGCTGGGTCAGAAATGGCTACATTACTCCGTGCCCCCAAAACGCTTATTGTCCTGCAGGGCCTTACACAATCCCACAGGAAACCACGCTCAACACTTAGCCAACACTTGTTGATTTGATTGAACGTAACAAAAACGGAGACAAAAGCATATTTTATAAAGGTTCCAACTTTGATAACTACAGCTCCTGCTTTTCCCAGGCAACTCTCCGGTACATGTGATAACCCCGCCTTTGTTTGTAGAGCTCTGTGCTGGAAAGGACAAGAAAATATCTCGGCAAACCCGACTGCTGACGCTGACTTCTCTCACACGGGTCAGGAAACCGTTAGGTAACGCCAAAGTGCACAGAGAATAAGCAACGAAAAGTTCAACTGAACACTTGGACAAAGGCAGGCCACAGAATATATGACAGAGAAGGGCAGTTAATATGACCGAAAAGGAGCCTGTTTCCACAGTTTCAATGATTAAGAAATCCAGAAATGGAAAAGAGATTGGTTTTGCTAAGGTATGATGTACCCGGATTGCAATGAAAAAATGTGATTGCTACTTGACATCGTTATGACAAGATCACAGCTTTTGCCTTTACCCATTCCACCACTTTCTCTGGTGCACACTGGCTGTTCGTGTATAATAAATCTAATGACATCTTTTAGCTCCCACTGTGCATAGCTAAGAAAATTAATCATCCTTTTGGCATGCATTGACACAACATATTAACTTAAAAATTGTTGGATACTTTAACCTATTTGTAAACATCTATGATGTGATGACATCTTGGGTTGGCAGAGGAGAATGAAGTATTCTTTGGAGTGGACACAGTATCAGCTTCATTTTTATTCATTAGTTTCTGAGCACTGTTAGGGGCTTGCGACACGAGCAAAGAGAGCAGAGGCAGCCCACATCTGCAGGGGGCTTATGTCTAGTGAGGGAAGAACCACAAGTAATGGTTTAATTACAGTAGAATGTGTGAAAAATAACTTGCAAAGATATTTTTAATATTTCTGTTTGGAAACTGGCATTTGGGGAAGGGCAAAGAGTCGTTCAGAAGAATTCAAAAGAGTGTAGCTTACATCCCGAGAGCCAATAAAAGTCACTGATACATTCCAAACAGCTCTCCATCCTCTAGGAATAAAGTATGTAGTCATCCGAGAAACGGAGGGTGAAGCGGAATAACGGTAGCATGACAACCTGGCCAAATAAATTAATTCCAGCCTCTGCTAACTAGCTTCTTTTCCCACACAGCAATTCATATTTTTTCCACTGCTTGTATATGGTAACATGGCAAAAGATTGATTCTCGAATAAAAAGTAAACTTAAGGGAGGGGAAGAAGGAGGTTGTTGAGCCGTGGAAACACCTGGGCACAATCTCCTGGGATTTCCATCTCTTCTTGGAGCTTAAAACACTTAAGGGCAGCTGGGAGGAGTGGTTTCCTCTAAGTCAAAATGTCGCAGATTTATTTACTTGTTCTATTCATTCACTTCCTCTGCTACTTCTCCTGAACCTTTCTTTGGCTTTGTATTTTCCATGACTTTAGTTAAAGCCTAACTTTTGGCAACCTGCTATTTCGATAACATGATTTAATTTACTCAAATTATAGTCTACATTGTCACCTTCACCCAGTGAGAGTCTTAGGAATTTTCTCTGAAGCTTGTTCATGCAAGCCTTTAGCAGGCAACAGCTAAAGGGACACAGTATGGGATAATTTGACTTCATGAAGTGAACAAGCTGGTTCACTTGTGCTTACAATTTTAGAAGAAGAAAGAACTTGGTAGGACCCATTTTATGAGAGGGAGGGGGAAGGGAGAGGAGGCGGGGGAAGAGGGAAGGGAGAGGGAGAAACTTCCAGTTGTTCAGGCCAAAGAATATGGAATCACTCTTGACTTTTACCCTTCCCTTACATCCTATGTCCAATCCTCCATGAGATACGGTTAGCTCTATCTTCAAAATGTACCCCAAGTTTGGCCACTTTTCAATACTTCCACTGCCACCTACTGGTCTGAGATGCCATCACCCCTCATGGGGAATATTGCTCTAGCCTCCTGACTATTCTCTCTTCCACTCCTGCCCTTGTAGTCTATTCTCCACCAAGAAGCCAGAATAATTCTTTTAAATGAAGTCAAATCTTACCATGTCTCCAGTCTGAACTCTCCCATGGCCGTCCCCTTCTTTTGGTCTCCTAGTACTGTGTGTAACATCTCATGATCATTCTACTTTGTTTTACCACTTCTAAAACTGGCCTCCTTGCTATGCCTCCAATATTCTGAACATGATCTGCCCCAGGGCCTTTGCATTGGTGGTGTCCTCTTGTTGGAGAACTGTCCCAGAGATCTGCCTGGCTCATTTCATCATCTTCAGGCTCCGCTTCAAATGCCATCTTCTTCGTGAGCTCGGCCCAGACCACCCTGTTTAACACTACAGCCTCACCCCCACTCAGCACTCCGGTCTCCCTTACTTTACTGTACTTTTTCTTGTTGCCACAGCACTTGTCACTGTGTAACATAATGCATAACTTATTTATTACCTTTATTGTCTGTATCTCCTTACTAAAGAGTAGGCCCACGCTGGCTCCGATAGCTTCTATCTGCAGCCTGAGCTTTTGTCATGGGTATCTATCTCTTCACTGGGGGCATCACTCCATCACCTCCTGCACTTGTTGCTTCTGGTGCTAAAATAGTCTACGTGGAGGTTGAGATCTGATGTGAATCGTTCACACTTATTGAAATTGAAGATTAACATACCACTTCTCCTAAGGGTGCTTGCAGACCAAACCTCAGGTTTAGTGGTGGAACAAATTGCCCCACCCTGTTCCTTATGGAAGGAAATGGGTGAGCAGGGGGCGGAGGTAGACACACAAAGCTTTGTTGTTTCCTTTTGTTATGACTTTTCCTGAGACCTATAAAACCTTTACATAGACTGTTGGCATGTAAACAATTTTACTCCCACTTTTAGTGGGAGGTAAGGATTTGGGGTTTAGATGCAGTCGGCAAACTATGGGCACCACTTGTTTTTGTGAATAAAATTTATTGGCACACGGCCACTATTTGTTTGCATACTGTGTATGGTTGCTTTCGGTCTACAACGGCAGAGCTGAGTAGTTGCGACAGGGACTGTATGCCTGTGAAGTCTCAAATATTTACTATCTGGCCTTCACAGAAAAAAACTGCCAACTCATGCTGTAGAAGAATCCTGCCAGGTGTGGAAGCGACCTAGTAGCTTGCAATTTAGTTCGACAGCTCGTTTCAACAGACATTCGCTGAATTGTACTGTGTACAAGGTGCTCGAGTCGGAAGCAAAGAAAGCAGACAAAGGGGAGTATCTTTACGGAACCCTTTTAGCCCTGATTCCCACTTCAATTCAAATTATTTTTTCTTAAAATTGTATCATAAAAAATTCCAAAATAGAGAAAAGTTAAAAGAAGTCAAAGCACCCGTACACCACCATCTACATTCTATAATGAACATTTTACTGTATTTACTTTTTCATATATCTATCCATTTATCCATCCTTCTATTCATTTATCAATCCACCTTATTGTCATTACTATTATTATTGTTATTTTTTGTTGTATTCAAAGTAAGTTGCAGACATCAGTATACTTCATCCATAAACACCTCGATGTATATAACATTAACTAGAAGCTGATTCAAATTCGTTTTAACTTTAACTCCAATACACTCCAATGCTGCGATCTTGAAAGCAGCTTTCATTTGGCCAGAAGACACAACTTTAGAAAAGCTGAAAACTGAGAAAGGTTATCAGGGTAATTGAGGTAAGTGTCAGGGGACTCATTCACCTAAATTTCTCCACTTCCCTGGTTCAGAGATGAATTAGCCTTTCAGGGCCGAGAGTGTTTTGCTTGTGATAGATTCTAAGAAAGTTCCGTGGCTCAAAAGACAGGGCCATAAGCTGTTCTTTTCTGGGACAGTGCCAAAAACCCATGAGAAAGACAGAAAAAGAGCACAGTTATGAGTTTATGCAACAGCTGATCACACGTAGCTTCTGGGTCACAGCCCTGGTTCACGGGACAGACTGAGTCTGTGCAGAATGTGCTCAGGAGGGTGGGTATGGGAGTCACATGTACCCATCTTTTCTAGATATACTGGGATGTCTTCAACCACCCAGTACATTAATGGCCTTCATAAACTAGCGTTTACAAAATAATGAGTCTTTGACTAGGAGCCAACTGATTTCCTGAGTTCACTGCATCTAAATCCCTAATGTGGAATGTTCCAGAGATATTTGTCATTTAATGAATAGCAGCTACATTGCTCTGGGAGGCAAATTGCTAAAATCTGCAAGAAAGAATTTTTGAGTTGATGGCTTGAAGAAGAAAAAAAAATGTGAATGATGAAGTGTTTAAGATGGATATATACTTCCATAGCATATATCTTTGAGAAGAAATTCGACATGTTATACAGAAGAAAAAAAAAAATTCTTGAATAAAAAAGAAAAAAGTCAAATAAAATATGTTGATAATGTGGCTGTCTTTAAAGATTGTAATGGTGTTACTTGGCATCATTTAGGGAAGGCTTTGTTCATTGTCATATCAGCACAGGTTTCCTCTCTGTTTCCCAGGCTCAAGGTGTAGGGTCACATTTCTCATCTCAAAAATGGACCCTGTTATAGTGAAACATTTTCTGCTCCCTATTTCATTTGTAAAAATTCTTCCCTCTGCTACCTTTGTTTTCCATCATTTTAAGTCATCTAGCTTTTTAGATTTGCTCTTTTTTTTTTCCTGCAGGGCCCTGCAAATGGAATTCCGTGCTTTGCTCTGACCATGCATGCCCCTGGACTTAGCCTTCACTCCTGTCATAGCTACAGAGGTGGAGGGGACTCTGTCCCAGAGGAAGCTCTGAAAACGTGTTGAACTGAAACAACCCCAAGAATATTGAGAACCCAGTATAGAGATAAGTACAAATGCACAGCTAAGCCATTCACTTCTGTTTTCTTTGACTATGAAGCTGAGCTTGTAAATGCTACTTGTAACAGAGGATCCTTCGGGACTCCTGCACTCCGGAGGTTGCTGCTATGGCCGGTGGGATGCAACATTTAATCTCTAAAGTCTACTGTTTATCTTGCTTGATGGCTGGTTGCCTTGGTAATAATTTAAATGGACATATCCACTTTCTGAAAGGATAAATATTTGTAAGAGTTTGTCTTTAGGGTGGAAAACCTTGAAAATCTACCTCTTCTCTTGCATACAGGCTTTTTTTCCATATCTATTATCATGAAACAAACTACCTGGAAACTAAGTGGCTTAAAACAACCATTTTTATTTGCTCACAGTTCTGTGGAGCAGGAAGTTGGGAAGGACAAGTTTGGATGTTCATGTCTTATCCATGTGGCATCAGCTGGGGCAGTTAGGTGGGGCCAGACAGTCCACTTCCAAGATGGCTTCATTGTGTCTGGTGTCTCAGTGTCCTTGGCCTCTCTCTGTCTCATGTGACATGTTCTCTTCCAGGGCCTCTCCTTCACATGGTGTGCGTTTTCCCAGAGTGATCACCAGGGTCTCAGGATTATCACTCTTCTTACAGGGCAGCTGGCTTCCACAAGGCAGGAAGCAGAAGCTGCCAGGCCATTTCAGAGCCACGCCCAGAACTGGCACAATGTCACTTGCATTGTATTGTACTGGTCAAAGCAGCTACAAGCTCTGCCTAGACTCAAGAGGAAGAGAAGTAAACTTCACTTTTGATGGAGGGGTGTCAAGGGTACATTGCAGAAAACAAAGCAGGTGCAATGGGAGATACTGTTCAAGCCATCTCAGGAAAATAGAATCTTCCGAAGGATGATAAACAGTGGCTCTGGTGAGCAATGTCTGAGGTGTGAGCATTGCCATGTCAAACATCTCAGCCAGACATGAGAGGGCAGGCATTGAAGGTTTCCCAGAGGAAGGGACCTGTAAACTGAGAGCTGAGAGATGAATGGGGATAAACCAGATCAAGGAGAGGGAAAGAAAGTTCCAGACAGTGACACAGCAAGCCAACAAGAGGGAGCACGTACATTCCAGAGCTTAAAAGAAGTTCGGCATGATGGGAAGGGATGGGGAGCGTGCCTATTTGTGTGCATATGTTCGTGTGCATGTGATTGTCCTTGAGCAAGCCTGTTGAGGGTGAGGCCAGGTCAAGAATATCCCAGAAGTTTCTCCCGAGAGTAATGAGACGCCATTGAGGATTTTAAGCAACTGTTACTCCATTTGCCTGCAATTTGTAGAATGGATTGGCCAATAATGAGCCTGAAAGGCAGGAGAGTGGGGTGGCTATCAGAGAAGATGGACAGCGGTAGTCAAAATGGGAGGGATGGGATGGACTTGAGACATTAGGAGTCAAAATCCACAGGATTTCAAGGTATAAGAGTGAGAGGGGAGAGCTTGCATTTTGGGCTCAAGCAATTGGCTGAACGTTGAGCTTTTTGATAAGGAATGCAGAAGCATTTACCAAGGACTGCAAAGCCCTGGACAGAGAGCCCTTGCTTATATTTTACTTGGAGACAGTTGCAGATGTAATTATAATCATGGTAAGCAACAATACTTTATTATTCCATGGCACTTTCAATGTTCATGTGTATTACATCCTTTAGCCTTGAATCACTGCAGTGCGGTGGGGAGGGTGGGTTTGAGCCCCACTGATAGATAAAGAGCCCAGGGGAAAGTCTTTGTTCCTCTACTAACCTGTTGTTTTAGAGCAGGGGTCTCTGCAAGCGAGGCCTACAGCCCAGATGGGTAGGCAGCCCGCTACCTACTTTTATACAGCCTGAGAGCTAAGAATGGTTCTTACATTTTTCAGTGTGTTGAAATTAAAAAAAAGATTAAAGAGTAATGTTTTGTGACAAGTGAAAATTATGTGAATTCAAAATTACATGAATTTCGTGAATTCAAATCTCAGTATTTGTAATTCAAGTTTATTGAGGTAGAGCCACACCCACTTACTTATATGTTGCCTACGGCTGCTTTCCTGCCACAAAGGCAAACCGGCGCAGTCTCCACAGAGAACATATGTGGCCTACAAAGTCTAAAGTATTCACTACCTGGTCCTTCACAGACAAAGTTTGCTGACCTTGTTTTGGAAGGTTTAGACTTTGTCTATCCTCAGAGAACAGAAACTACAGCCATGCCTGTACCTCTGGTTAATAACCCTGGCAATGAATTAGACCCCCCACTCTGGCTTGTGCCGAGCCCTCATTCTCCTGTGAAAACTATCCAAGGCCTGCCCACTGCATTCCAGCAACATCCAAGCTCTTAACCAATTGTTTCCCCACTAGGGTGTGCCTTCTCTTTAGGCAGGTGCAAAGATGTCTTGGCCTCTCCCCATTCTCCCCCGACTCCCCAATTCTCACTGGCAAACAGCAGGCAACTTATTTATGTAACAGACACTTGCGCAGTGCTTACAAAGCGACAGGTTCATTTAATTGTCACTGCGACCCTATGAGACTGGTACTATTATCACCACCATTGTCGTGTTACAGAGGAGGAACTGGAGGCACAGAGAGGCTGAGCAACCTGGCCCAGGTCACATCAAGTGGGCCTCCAAGTGGTGGAGGCAGCATTAGAACTCGTGTCC
This sequence comes from Lepilemur ruficaudatus, assembly GCA_963574885.1. Classification (NCBI taxonomy): domain Eukaryota; kingdom Metazoa; phylum Chordata; class Mammalia; order Primates; family Lepilemuridae; genus Lepilemur; species Lepilemur ruficaudatus. The sequence goes on along the minus strand of CAUYRT010059487.1, from coordinate 12,663 downwards.
CCAGGCTCCGCGGTTTGGGTAACAAGTAGACCCCAGTTAAAGACAGGTTTCCCACGAGGCTGAGTTGGGGCCTTTGCCGGGATCAGAGCACCTGCCCGGGCCGCAGGCCCCTCCTGGAACCCAGCGCGCCCCCAAATCTCTCGAGTGCGCGTCTCCTCCCCGCGGGAGGGACGCAGAGGCCGGAGCAGCCGGGAGAGGCGGGGCGCGGGGAGCGGCGCGGCCGGCTGTAAACAGGGGCGTCGCCCCGCCCGGGGCCCCCGAGACCCGGAGGCTCCCGCCTCCCGCCTCCCGGAGGCCGCCGGTCGCGAAGCGCTGAGTCACGGTGAGGCGACTGGCCCGGCGCCCTGCAAACCTGCCCGCCTGCGCTCGCTCGCTCGGGCCGGCTCCCGCGTGCCCCGCCAGCCGCCACAGAGGCTCCGGGCGCCGCCACCGACGCGTGAGTACCGGGGACGCGCGGGGCTGAGCTAGGTAGGGGTGTGCTGGCAATCAGTTTGCTACATCCTGCCTTCCCCAGTCCGTTTTAGACTCCTAGGGGAGGTGACAAGAGATGCTTAAATAGTACTTTGAAATTTGGTGAAAGCGGTAGAAGGCTTTTCTTTTTGCAAAACACTGAGATCTTTAAGTACCTCATCGGTTGTTCACATGAATAGAATTTAATTGTAGGAGTCTGGAAGGGCCCAGAACTAGTCTAGATGGGGATAAAAATACTTCCTAGTTGCTTCTGTATAGGTGATGACAGGCCTGTATTGCTTTGAGCATTAAGCTCATTGCTGTGCCCCACATTCCATCAACCAATATTTATTGACTACTGTTCGAGGAGGATGCATTTTAGGATAGGCCTTGAGCAAACCAGCAGAGCCCCTCTGAATAATAGCAGCTAACATTCCCATAGCACTAACTGCACCCCCCTTAAGGTAGACATCTTATTACTCCCGTTTTACAGGTAGAAAAACTGAGGCACAGACAGCCTCAGGTCACACAGCTGGTATGTGGTGAAGCTGGAACGCAAACACAGGCGGCCTGGCTCTGCTTTTTGCTAAAGCACCTGTCTTGGTTTCAGTAGGAATCTTTGAAGGAATTGATTATATTTCACTTGAAGAAGAGATTTAGGGGATTGGGGGTACTGTCTACAAACATTTGAAATGGAAAAGGGATTGGTTATATTCGTTCTGTGATAGTCCATTGGTTAGAACTCAGACCTCCCCAAGAGGCAACACTTTTGAATAATAACTCAGGCTATAGGTCAGTCCTGAAATACGGGATGCCTTGTCAAGGGCAGCTTGTCCCCATGACTTGCCTGTGCTCTACAAGACTTCACGAGATTTTATGGCCCAGAATATGGTTTATCTTGGAAAAAAAGAAGACTTCATGAAAAAACTCATGATTTCTTGCCTAAGAAGTTGGCCCCAAACCAGGTATAGATGAATCTTTAAATTTAATGACTCTCAGAGATCTCTTTCAATGTCAAGATCTTCAGCAGGTTCCGGTGAGAGTCATGGACTTCTTGGTTTTTTTCCTTGTTCCCCATTGTTGCCACACAGATCCCCATCTATCAGCCTCACGGGTAGCCCCTACCTCATGGGGTGGTGCTGCGGAGTGTGGGGAGGGTGACAGAGTTCAATGTGATAAAGCAGATAAATTGCTCATTAGAAGGTTTTAGTTAAGTGCCCAATAGAGCTGTTACAGTCATGCCTTGATTAATGAAGGAGATATATTCTGAGGACTGCATCCTTAGGTGATTTCATTACTGTAGCGTGCACTTACACAAACCTAGATGGTAGAGCCTACCACACACCTAGGCTGTATGGTATAGCCTGTTGCTCCTAGGCTACACACCTAGCAGGTGAGTGTACTGAATACTGGAAGCAATCATAACACGATGGTAAGTATTTGTGTCTCTAAACATATCTAAACCTAGAAAAAATACAGTAAATGTACGGTATTATAATCTTATGGGACCACCATCATATATGCAATTCATCACTGACCAAAACAGGTCGTCAGGCAGTGCATGACTGTATTGCTAACTCTTTTTTTTTAATCCTTGAGTGCTTTTTCTTTTTGACAAATTTATTGAAGTATAATTTACATTCCATGCCATTATTCCATTTTAAGTGAACAATTAAATGATTTTTCGTAAATTTACCAAGTTGTACAGCTATTCACATAAATCAGTTTTAGAAGATTTCCTTCCCCCTATTAAGTCCCCTAATTCCCATCCCCAACTGCATTTCAAGCATGCCCCTCCCCATCACAATGCTCTCCGCATCCCTCAGATATGGGTCTACCCCCTCAACCCCTGAATCCCTGGAGAACACCACCACCGTTTGAGCCCCGCAGTGTTAATCAGTCAGTACCAATTTGATGGCGAGTACAAGTGGGGCCCATTCTTCTGGTCTTGTGTCACCTCACTTAGAATAATGGGCTCCAGCTTAATCCAGGATAATATAAGCAGTACTAGGTCACTGTCATTTCTTAAAATTGAGTAGTATTCCATTGTAAACATATACCAAATTCTAATAATCCACTCATGAATTGACAGGCACTGGGGTTGTTTCAACGACCTAGCAATAGTGAATTGTGCTGCCATAAACATTTGGGTGCAGATGTCTATTTTATAGAATGTCTTATGCTCTTTTGGGTAGATGCCTAGTAATGCTATCGCTGGACCGAATGGTAACTCTTGTACGAGGTGACTATAGCATTACATTAGATAACAATTGTAAATAATTGGCGGAGTACTGGGCACCTAATAAGGACTCACACATATTCATCATCATTAGTATTGTGTAAATCACCTAACATAGGCCCTGTACATAGTAAGCAGTCAATAATTGGAGCTGCTACTATTTCAGGAGGCTAATTTTAATATCTTTTATTTTGTAGTCCTTGGATGTTCCTTCTTTTATGACTTCTTTATTATCCCTCCTTTTGTCCTCCATCCTCTACAGCTCAGCATCGGAACACTCTGTTTTTAGACTTCAAGATGGGGCCCTCCAAGAAGGTTACTCTCTCCATTCTTAGCCGGGAGCAGTCGGAAGGGGTTGGTGCAAGAGTCCGCAGAAGCATTGGCAGACCCGAGGTATGCTGGTTGGGTGGCTGCTTCTTGCTTTCTTTTCAGAAGGGACTGTTGGGACATTGACAATGACTTGAGGATAGGGGGCCAAGACAGTCATGAGCTGCCCTGTGAGGTGCCTAGGTGCAAACTCTAAACTTTGCAATGGGGGCCCCATGTAGACCAGCCCTGGCCCAAAGGGGATTCCTGTAGTGTGGATATAGAGATCCAGGGCAGAAGGTGCCGCTGAGCTTCATGAAGCGTCCCTGCTTCTCTCTGCTCATCCACACCCTACCCTGGGCTGATCTGCTATCTGCCTCCGTGTGCACATCACCAAACATGCCCACCTTACAGTCCCCAAGTTTATATGCTCACACTTCAAAGCACCAGAGAGTTACTCTGATTCCCAATTCCAGATGCCCAGGAGAGAGAATCTGATTGGCTTGGCGTGGGTCAGGTCTCCACTTCTGGCCAATCAGACACTGCCAGGGATTTGGATTCTGGGAGACTGCTGGCACCCAACTTTGTAAAGCCCCGGTGAGGGGTAGGTGTAGATGGGGACTAGCTCTCAGGGAAGGTGATTATAGGTTAGGTAGATGTCTTTCAACATTAGAGAATGTTTTCATTTGAATGACATGAGAAACTTGGGATTTGCAGGGAAAAAATCTTGTATACACAGAAAGGTATCAGATGGTGGCCATAGCCCAAAGAATATAGCCCCCAGTGCCATACCAGATTTCAAAAAAATTTTTTGAATAAAACAAGAAACACATTAGGGAAATGGATTCCATTTTGAAAAGTGAGGCTGGCTCGTCCCTCTTTTTAAACTCTACTTTGTTCTTTTCATACTACTTTGTTGCTAGACCTAAGCTTTATATCACCCATTACATAATGGTTACTTTCTCTACTTTTTCATCTTTGAAAGATGCTTGTAGGATTTTTAAAAATTCATGGCTTTCCTTAGTGAGTGCTGACTTACATTGTTGATGGATTCAATGTTTTTAAAAAATTATTTGTTTTAAGTTGACAAATAAAAATACATATATTTATGGTGTACAAGATGATGTTTTGATATCTATATGTTGTGAGATGGCTAAATCAAGCTACTGAACATATACATTACCTCACATACTTATTTTTTTTGAGGAGAGGACACTTAAAATCTCTCTTAGTAGGATGGGCACGGTGGCTCACGCCTGTAATCCAGCACTCTGGGAGGCCGAGGCGGGAGGGATTGCTTGAGCTTAGGAGTTTCAGACCAGCCTGAGAAAGAGCAAGATTCTGTCTCTACTAAAAATAGAAAAAAATTAGCAGGCATGGAGGTGCGTGCCTGTAGTCCCAGCTACTCTGAAGGGTCAGGCAGGAGGATCACGTGAGCCCAGGAGTTTGAGGTTGCAGTGAGCTATGATGATGCCACTGCACTCTACCCAAGGCAACAGAGTGAGACTTTGTCTCAAAAAAAAAAAAGAAGAAGAAAAATTCTCTTAGTAAATTTCAAGTATACAATACATTGTTATATATTATTGTCACCATGTTGTGCAATAGATCTCTTGAACTTATTCCTCCTGTGTAACTAAAACTTTGTACCCTTTGACTAACATCTCTCTACCCTGCCTCCCATTCCTTGGTAACCACAATTCTATTCTATGCTTTTATGAGTTCAGTTTTTTTAGATTCCACATGTAAGTGAGATCATGCAATATTTGTCTCCCTGTGCCTGGCTTATTTCATCTAGCTTATTCTAAAGTTGATTGGCCACTGAGGCAGGGGGAGAACTGTCAATCCAACTCTCCATCAGCCCCATCAAACCTCCCCCTGTCTGTGCCTTTGTGATTTCTCTTTCCAATATTGGCTTCCTGTTTATCTCCAAATGTCTTTTGAGGTTCATCAAACATTGTTTTCTGAAGAGCACACACAAACGGGATTATTCTAAGGGCTAAATGCACAGGGCATGTTGGGGAGATGCAGATGGAGGTGGTGTCATATTCTACTAAGTTACATCACCAGCAGAACAATTGGACAGAATTCTGGGACCCTGGAGACACCTGTCAGTAAGCCATTGTTAAATGTTGAGGATAGCTAATACTTTAATTAGTCCATCTGTCAGGAACACATCTGAGAATTTCTTAATTGTTTTTGTCCTGTGAACCCTTTTGGCAGTCTAGTGAAACCTACCAATTACTTTTCACAACAATGTTTTAAAATACATAAAATAAAATATACAGGATTACCAAGGGAAACTTTTATACTGAAATATGGTTAACAAAGTGAAAAAAAAACCAATTTTATAATCTAGTAATTTTACATTAAGTAACAAGATTTGGTGGCAGTTCTAATAACTCCCTAATTTCAAAGCTGTGAGGAACGTGAATGATATTTCAATGTGCCTACTCACAACTGTAATAACATGTGAAAATGGGTTTGATTTCTGTTGGTGACAAAGTTACAGGTACTAGGAATTTACTGTGGTTCGTTGACTACATTCATAATTGAAGAAAATGTTCAGTTTCAGTCTGGAGATGGTGGTGATGGTTGTACAACAATGTGTATTTAATGCTGCTGAATTGAACACTTAAAATGGTTAAAATTCTGCATTTTATGTTATGTATATTTTACGATAATAAAAAAAATCCAGAAAAACATCGAGTAGAGGTTAGTGAGAATAAAGATATATTTTTTTTCCAGTCTAAATTTACAATCCCCCTAAATTCTATCCATAGACCCAGGTAAGAGTCCTTGGCTGGAAATTTGTGCTTTAAAGACCCTCATATTCTACTGATTCAGTTCTCCTGTGTCCCATGTATGACTCTACCCTAAGGAAAAATAAATGGATAGGAATCATTCCTAATCCCATCAACCTGGTTTAATTACTATTAAGGCAAAAGGTGTTTCCATGTAATTGTATATTTTATATCATGAGGATTATGTAAGCAATTTTCTGTCCTAATTTTTTCATTTAACATGGTAGCATGAGGGATTCCCATGATATTAAACATCATTCAGCTAGCTATGCCATATTCCATTGTATGTGCATGTAATTATGCTCTTACTCATCACCTGGTTTTTAACCATTTAGGTTGTTGCCGTATTTTTTCACACTCTGCATGCTACAAACTTGCCAGAAAGTAGGCCCCTAACCCTCCCATCAGCAGAGAATGAAACCATCTGTCTAATGTCAAGGAGGTTACTTTTCAAACTCTCTGCGGCAAGGCTTATGTCTCTGAAGAAATACAAACTTTGGACCCCAAAGCCATTTTAGCATAGAATGTACAACCGTGCTCAGTATTAATGGTTACAAGTGATTTGTTTCCTAAGACTGCAAATGTGAGCACTAGAGCAGGTGCTCTGGGTTCATTGTTTCCAATCCTTACAATCTTCAAAGGTATATATATTATCTCGTGAGAAGAAAAAATGTATAATAAGGTATGAGAATTCTCAGCCTCTCCTACCGACCCCAGTTTGGTTCCTGGGCTTTTAATGAGCCGACATCGAGTGATGAATGACAGGACAAAATTGAATGCAAACAAGATCTGCTTGGTTGATTTTCACTAGAAAGGGCAGAGAGTTACTGGTAGAAGAGAAAAGAGTAAATCCACAAGGTGAGAGGGGAGGAGGAGAAAAAGAAAGATGGAATTATGGGAGACATATATGGAGAGGGCTAAGGGGGATTTTAAACAGATCTTTAAATCAAAGCCCTTTTTGGTTTTTGAAAGCATTCAATAAGGAATTTGAATTTATTTTCAATTACTTTTTAGTGTTGGACTGGATGAAGGACTGGGCTGAGATGGGCTACCAAGTGGCCTAGCTTTCTATGGGTTACAGTCCACATTTTAAAATGAAGAAAGCGAGACTTGGTTAGGTTAAAAAACTTGTAGTGTTCTGTTCAGTTTATATACATATATTTGTATGTGCATGTAATATATGTGTTATATGTGTGTGTGCACATGTGTATATGGTTTTTTCCATAGAAAGTAGAAACAGGAGAGACAAAACCAGAAACTGAGACAAAGAGTTTTATACTTTCATTTCTAGTAATATGACAGAATATATATCTTGAAATAAATGACTTCAAGAGGTTAGCGAAATAGAGCCCCAAAACAATAAGAAACAATAAGAAATGGAAAATCTGAATAGTTTCATTGCCATTAGGGTAATTGAATCAGTACAAGCGGTCCCCGGGTTACAGACAAGATACGTTCCTGACAACGTCTTTAGGTTGGATTTGTATGTAACTCAGATCCCTGATGAATGGCGCATATACGGTAATAATAATAATAATATTATTATTATAATGGCTCATATGTGGTAATAGTAATACAGTGTAATACTATGATAATAACACCCTTGTACCGTAATAAGTTACAGAAACATTTATATAAATATCTCGAACTCAGCATGACTTAGAAATGAAGTCACCATGGCTATTCTTGTGAGCTGCTGAATGGCCCTACCATCTTCCCAGACACCATGGTTAGACATTGGCATCTTTTGCCCCAGTAGAGTAGTTTCCTTGCAGTTCTTCAATCATGCTAAGCTGTTTCTCTGCTCTTCTACCTGGAATATCCTTCCATCTCCTCTCCCTTCTACTTGATTAACTCCTACATGTACTCCAACACCCAGCTTAAGTGCCATTTTCCTGATAGAACCTTCTCTGATCCCACCCTACTCTCATGTCTGTAAAGTTGTCTTCCTCCAGAGCATTTATTGTCACATTGATTTTCTAGTCTGTTCCTCCATAAGATTATGAGTCTGTTTAGAATACAGACTGTATCTTGTTTGTACTTGACTGTTTATATTTTAGGTGACTATAAAATATTTGTCAGCTCTTTGTGCTTCTCGTAAAATGTCAACTCTCTGACATAATTAGGGAATCCCTGCGTATGTTGAGTTCTTGAAACCAGTTTTCATTGCAAAAAGTTGCTCATGAGGCTATGTAGTTTTTGATGAGGTTTGCTAGATTTGTTCAAGAACGTAGCCCCTGTTCGCATGGCTTAAAAGGCACATCTAATGTGCTGAATTTTATTTTTATTTCAGTTAAAAAATCTGGATCCATTTTTACTGTTTGATGAATTTAAAGGAGGTAGACCAGGCGGATTTCCTGATCACCCACATCGAGGTTTTGAAACAGTAAGTACAATAATTTGACTGTAAAAGTATGTGTTTTAAAAGTTGCTCTCACTTCTAGTAGAAAATTCAGTTTTAAAAGCAATGAATAAAAGGCTAAAATTAAATTATAAGTTGCCAACTTCCTACTATAGAATTGCAATATCTATACTGAAATTTAAATACTTACTGTTTTGAATATTCTTTGAATTTGCACCACTGGAGACATTCCTATTTGAGCAGTTAATAAAGGGCAACAATTGGCTTCTTAAAATACTTTTATAATTAAAATAATTTATTGGAGATAGAAGAAGCTATTTAAGATGTGATTAAGATAATTTTATATAGAAAATCTGTTTCTATACAAGAATTCTCAGAAATGTTTACCCAGTCAATTATATAGTATTATAAACCCCAAAGACAATCCAAGAACTATATGAGTATTTATATTAACTTCTAATGAATTATACAATCAAGAGACCAAAATATAATATCCTAAAAGTTAGGATTTTAAGGACATACATATACGTTTATAAATTTAATTATAAAATTTATAGATTCTACTGAACACTAATTTTCAGTTTTAGTTAGATACAGAAATAAAGATGTATAATATAATATATTAATAATATTGTGGCACTTTCAATGATTCCCATTCTCCATACATACATATATTCTGGGAAAGCTCAGGGATAGTTACTTCCTAGTTACAAAGTTTAGCCATCTGCTTGGTGAGAACAACTTGTATTCTTAGGAAACAGACCAGGCCTTGTTCAAGCCTTAGTGTGTTTGCAAAGCCAGTAAGTGAATGAGTAAATATTTACCGAGGGATGGCGACATGCAGGTGTTGGTGTAGGGTGATGTTTTGTGTGCTGGGGTGTGTGCTGTGTGTTGGGAAATGTGGGTAGAAGGCAGAGGGAGGGAGGCTAATGAAGAGTCGGGCATGATTCCTGCTCCCCTCCATGTACAGTCTGGTTAAGGAGGTGAAAGATGGACAGGGAAGGAGTACACCACTGCAGTGTAAAGGTAGAATGAGCCAAGAAACTTCTGGAAGCAGGATCCAGAATAGTTGGACCCTTCTTATTTCTTCAGCCATTTTCCTTCCAGTTCCCTTCTCTGCTAACAAGTTGAAGGTGCTGTGCCTTGCTTTACAGCAATGATGGAAGCCATTCCTTTCCCCTACCCTCCACTCATGCTGGATCCTGACCTTGTTCCTGGAACACGTCTCTTTTTTGTGTTCTTGCTCAAGCTGCCTCTTGTCCACTCCATGCCATAGTTCCAGTCACAGTGTTACTAATCCTTCAAGGTCTTTTCAAATATCACTCTCTCTGTCAAGTTTTGCAGATGGTCCTGAGAGTATGTGTTTTCTCCTTCATTTGGTCCCCATAGCATTATATTTGTTATTAGTCTCATGCACACTATGCCTTTATGGTGGCCTTGATGATATTCTGTCTTGCATTAGAGTTGGGAATTGCCTCAACCTCCCCACACATACCCAAGAAGACTCTAAATTGCTTCAACTGAGATCATGCCACACCATGTGAAGATACTCAGTAACTACTGCCTACATTTAATTGGATAATAAAAAGAGATGGTTCTTGCTGAAGACAATGAATACATTAAATAAAATGAATGAGGAAACATACGGCTTTCACTTCCATTATGGAAAGTGCCTTCTAGGGGGACTGTTTTATAGATTGTAAGGTGCTCAACTTTGAACAACTCTGTGAAAGAGTTCAGCTGTAGAATATTGGTATTTGGCTGTCTTTTTTTTAAAAAGAATTTTCCTTAAAACTGTAGCTGTAATTATTTGTGGATTCTGTATTCATGAATTCACCTACTTGCCAAAATGTATTTGTAACCCCCAAATCAACACTTGTGGTGCTCTCATGGTAATTCATGAGTTGCTCACTGTGCACGTTCCCAGCTGAGGTTGAACAGGCAGATGCTCTGCTTTCTTGTTTTCGCTCCCATAATGTAAGCAAGTGTCCTTTTCAAAGTCTTACTTAATGCCATGGTTTTCATATTTTTGTGCTTTTTGTTGGTGATTTCACTGTATAAAATAGCTCCCAAGCATAGTACAGCAGTGCTGTGTAGTGCTCCTAAGCACAAAAAGGCTGTGATGTGCCTTATGGAGAAAATATGTGTATTAGATAAACTTTATTCAGTTATGAGTTGTAGTGCTGCTGGTGGAGAGTTCAATGTTAATCACCAATATAGATTAAATAAGATGTCTTTAAACAGAATCACACATAATACAAGATCATGTATTGATTGGTTGAAAAAATCATGACCAGAGGCTCGAAGGAACCCAATCCTGTATTTCTCCTAAGAGCAATGGTTTAGTAAGTGCTAATTCAGTGATTATGGCAAATTTATAGTATATAACTATCTCAAATGATGAAAATCAGTTTTATATCAGTTTTCCCCAGGAGTGTATGTAAACCAGACACTTAACTGTCTCTTAATAATGTGAACTTTAAAAGTCTGAAATTTCAAGCCAGGTCCACTTGTAGTCTCTCATCACCTCCTCTCTTGAACATTTTCTAAAGTATACAGGCTTGCTGTAAATTTTGAAAATTCTGACTATGTAAAGAACAAAGTTATGATCACCAGTGATGCTATCTTACCATTCAGAAACAACTGTTAATATTTTGATGTATTTTCTTCCAGTACTTTTTTCCTGGTATCACATTTATGTTTTGTGTCTTTTTTTTTTTTTTTGAGACAGAGTCACACTCTGTTGCCCGGGCTAGAGTGCCATGGCATCAGCCTAGCTCACAGCAACCTCAGACTCCTGGGCTCAAGCGATCCTCCTGCCTCAGCCTCCCGAGTAGCTTGGACTACAGGCATGTGCTAATTTTTTCTATATATTTTTAGTTGGTCAATTAATTTTTTTCTATTTTTAGTAGAGACGGGGGTCTCACTCTTGCTCAGGCTGGTCTAGAACTCCTGAACTCAAATGATCCACCCGCCTCGGCCTCCTAGAGTGGTAGGGTTACAGGCGTGACCCACCGCACCCGGTCTGTTATCCATCTTGAGTGTATTTTCGTGAGAGGTGAGAGGTGAGAGGTGAGAGGTAGGGATCCAGTTTAATTCTTCTGCATGTAGCTAACCAGTTTTCCCAGCACCATTTATTGAAAAAAGATTCTTTTCCCCAATGTATATTTTTGTCTGATTTATCAAAGATTAGATTACCATATGCAGATAGTTTCATCTCTGGAATCTCAGTCCTGTTCCAAAGATCGATGTCTCTGTTTTTGTGCCAGTATTAAGCTATTTTAATTATTATTGTTTTGTAGTACAGCTTGAAGTCTGGAAGACTGATGCCTCCCAGTTTGTTCTTTTTACTTTAGATTGCTTTGGCTATACGAGGTCTTTTCTGGTTCCATACAAAGTGAAGAATTATTTTTTCTAGATCTGTAAAGAATGTTGATGGTACTTTGATGGGGATTGCACTAATTCTGTAGATCACTTTAGGTAATATTGACATTTTGACGATATTGATTCTACCAATCCATGAACAAGGTAGATTTTTCCATCTGTTTACATCTTCTATAATTTCTTTTTATAGTGGTTCGTAGTTCTCCTTAATTCACCATGACCAGGTGGGCTTTATTCCAGGGATACAAGGCTGGTTCAACATACACAAATCTATAAATGCAATTAGCCTCATAAATAAAAGCAAGAACAAAGACCATATGATTCTCTCAATAGATGCAGGAAAAGCATTTCACAAAGTCCAATACACCTTTATGATAAAAACTCTTAACAAAATAGGCATAGATGGCTCATACCTTAAAATTATCAAGTCTATTTATGACAAACCCACAGCCCGTCGCAGCCAGAATGGGAACAAATTGAACCCCGTCCCATGTCAAACCAGACCTAGACACGGATGCCCACTATCTCCACTTCTATTCAACATAGTGCTCAATGTCCTAGCTATAGCAATCAGGCAAGAGAGGGGCATTAAGGGAATCCAAGTGGGGGAAGATGAGATCAAACTCTCGCTCTTTGCCAATGATATGATATCATATCTAGAAAACCCCAAGAATTCGTCCAAGAGTTTCCTAGATTTGATAAATGAATTCAGTAAAGTCTCAGGTTACAAAATCAATACACACAAATCAGAGGCATTTATGTATACCAACAACAGTGAAGCCGAAACTCAAATCAAAAACGCAATACCTTGGGGCCGGGCGCGGTGGCTCACGCCTGTGATCCTAGCACTCTGGGAGGCCGAGGCGGGCGGATCACTCAAGGTCAGGAGTTCGAAACCAGCCTGAGCAAGAATGAGACCCTGTCTCTACTATAAATAGAAAGAAATTGATTTTCCAACTAAAAATATATAGAAAAAATTAGCCGGGCATGGTGGCGCATGCCTGTAGTCCCAGCTACTTGGGAGGCTGAGGCAGAAGGATCGCTTGAGCCCAAGAGTTTGAGGTTGCTGTGAGCTAGGCTGACGCCGCGGCACGCTAGCCCAGGCAACAGAGACTCTGTAG